>MU089836.1:0-85136 GCA_014858505.1 Corymbia citriodora subsp. variegata
CGAGTGACGAATTTCGAAGAGTCCATCACGTAGGAAGGTAATAGACACTGATCTAGATGTCAACCATGTTAAACAATGTGCTTGGGTTCTCCATTTTGCAGAAGAAGTGATAGTAAATGACTAACATGCAAGTGTGCATCTTCATACAATAATTGCCATAGTTCATGATTGATCTTTAAATGCATGTTTCAGTGGAAATACATATGTGTGCATCGTGTCCAAAATCCTCCCACAAATCATTGCACTTTCTGAGGTGTCTGTTCCAATATAATATATATGCATAATGTAAAAGTATGACTGTACTCCCCTGCCCTCAATTCAACATTAGATTACTGGTATCCACTATCCAGTTCAGAGTTCGAGACATTAAGAATGAACAATCAATCTCGTAAGTTAGATAATTCAAGAACATGATGATCTAGTTATGTGTCTTGTGGGTACTATCCATGGGTGCCGCAGACAATGGTTGTGTGGATTGCAGCAGACCATCTACACATGATATTTTTAGAAAATAATGTATTGGAAATCCTAAAACTTGTCATAAAAATATAATTGAATCATAAAACTTATCACGAAAGTGCAATCGAATTCTAAAACATTCAAAATGTGCAATCAAGTCTTAAAATTTGTTAAATTGGTCCAGTCAAGTCTTTTCATTGATTGTTCTTTTTCAAACTTTTAGGATTTGGTTGGACTTCTGTGATAAGTTTTAGGATTTGATTATATATTTCTAAAGTTTTAAACTCCATTGTGCTTTCGTAACAAATTTTAGGATTTTGTTAAACTTTTTGAAAGTTTTATGATTTAATTGCACTTTTATAACTAATTGTAGCACGCTTGATTTTGTTAACTATTAAGTAAGGATCGAACCCTTAAAGTGGGCTACCTGCGAATGCAGAGTCTAGAAAATGGAATTCGGATGTCTCGTACGGCTTACTCAAGCATCGGATTTGGATGCCATTTCGACCGCAGTACTAGGCACAATGAAACTGACTGGAAGACTTTGAATATGCACCGGCCCACGAACCTTAGACCAAATCTCGGTTGGCACTTTTGTAATTTCGACCAAAAGAGGCTTTTTTGCCCAATAGATTCTAGTTGCTGTAGTAAGTTAAAATTTTCTGATGATGGGCCTTGAATTATGTTCAGGACCGGAGGGATTCGTCGGCTAAATCCGTATAATTAATCTTTGCTAGTTGTCAAAGATAAGTGACTTTCCCACTTAATGCTTTTGTAAAATTCACATCACTGAATGAATGAAAATTTAGCTATTTTGAGGCATGCTATTTTATTAAGTTGGATAAAGCATTATATGGATTTTCAAGTCTGCTACTATGCACATTGAAAATCATTATGTGGGTGAATTGTTTTGAATCCTATATCAGCATATTGGATACCATATATAGATATCGAATGATGCTTAAAGTTGGCCTACATTTTTTTTTTTTTTGGGTCGGAAGTTGGCCTACATATTGGGCTATGATAGATGTGCATGTACCGGTTTTGTTCTGGAGCTTAATCATGACTGATGTGATTCTGGGGCTTAAGTACATCTATTATGATTTCTGGCCTTTGTCACCTAGTGAAGCGTGAGTGTAGATATATGTTAACACTTAAATTTTTGTCAGAATATTGTCTTTACTTATTTTCCAAATAATTGGAACTTGTTTTCCTCCCAAAATATTCTTTGAACTTTTTATTGTTGCATTTTAGATTGTTCAGGCAGTCAGAGCTTCTAAAGTAATCGGGGTTTCTAGGAAATTGTTGTGCACTTTTTTAGCACAAAAAATAGAGATCTTGTGGAAACAAAGGGTAGAGAAGAGAAATGGAGTCAACCTTAGGAAATCTTACGAGTGCACATTGGTTTGCGATGCGGCCTTGGTTTGTACGGTGCAAATGAGCGAAAAAACATCTTGAAGTATGTTCTTCTACACTTTACTGGGCTCCTAACCAATCTGGTAATGACTCTAAAATAACCATGAAGGAATGAGATAAAGCAAAGTTGCAATCGATAGGAATAGAGGATCCATTGAAAGCATAGGCGTCACCTTGGCAGAGGATTATTTGGGCTCACTTAGTAATCCGTTAAACCCCATTAAGCTAATCTAGGAAGGGTTGTGACAATATCTTAAGTCATTTATGATATTCACATGACTACTGATAAGTGGTGTTACATGCTAGCTTAAGTGTGATTTTGATAACTGCATAATTATTGTAAAATTGCATCATTCATTGCTTATTATTTTGGTTGAGACATTTTCGTAAAATGATTTATATTGGTTAAAGGCTTTGTCTTTTATTTGATGAAAGGCCGATCATTCCCTAAATTTTGAATATAGATTTGGTGTATGACAGCAACCATCACAAAGTTTTTGATTGCTTGCTCTTATTTATTTGATGAAAGGCCTGTACAGTTTTGTTCCTCTAGGCTTCGCCCAAAATAGAGAACCCAAGTACTTATCAACTAGCCCAGGACTCTCCCCACAGGAGATTCCAAGCAGAATTGTGGAAAATAAGTACAGCCTGAACAATTCGTTGTCCCAGCGTGCACGTTATGGATGGAAATTGTATACATCAATCTAGAAGTTAAGGACTTTGTCGAGTTAGGTAACTCAATTGTGCAAGAAGTCAAGATCTTCAGGGTTTCGTTCGTTGATTTTGGACAATCAGATCATAACTGCACGACCGAATAGACATCAGGAAGTGAAGTCTTTGGGGCTTTATCTGACTCATCGCAGGGGAAATGTCATGGAGCATTTTCCCAGCCATTTCTTTTCTTACCGACGCACCTTCGAACTCATAATGCAGCATAAGAAATGGCAGATGAAAAAGGAAAATATGGACCCGTTAAGGAGATGATGCGTGCAAAAGCTGGAAAGTGTGCATGCACAAACACAACACGAAGCTCCTCATTTTACATTGTACTATTCATTTCCAACCTCTCCCTGTCAAATGCTTGCAAGGCGTTCAGTCCGAAGTGCTTCAATAGAAAATATATATTTTTGAAATAAGACAATTTTTTTCAAAATATTTATATAGTCATAGATATTACATCTATTAGCAATAGCTAAAGTAATAAGTAGAAAAATTAACTCTACAAGAATGAGAAAATAAATTAAATCTATAAGCTTGCATATAATTGACTCTATTATGCATGATACACGATTTGATATATTTACAGAAAAATCTATATGAAGAGCAAAATTGGCTTGGAAGGCATTCAGTCCATTGCTTTTAGAAAGGAAGCCTTAGGCCATATACAACATCAAAAGCAGATCTGCTTGGTATTGAAAAAGTTCAGTCAAATTATGAGTGCTACAATCACAGACTGAGCAAAAAGATAGCCACCGGCCATCATTTTTCTTCCCTACAATCATAAAATCTGACCAAGAGAATGACGGGAACAGAGTAACCAAGCCTTTTATATACGCCTCATAGTTGATTATCAACCTCCCGAACAAACAAAAGATATCATGAGTTCACCGGCCATCATTTTTCTTCCCTACAACCATAAAATCTGACCAAGAGAATGACGGGAACAGAGTAACCAAGCCTTTTATATACGCCTCATTGTTGATTATCAACCTCCCGAACAAACAAAAGATATCATGAGTTCACCGCCATCATTTTTCTTCCCTACAATCATAAAATCTGACCAAGAGAATGACGGGAACAGAGTAACCAAGCCTTTTATATACGCCTCATTGTTAATTATCAACCTCCCGAACAAACAAAAGATATCATGAGTTCACCAAAATTAGAGACACTAGTGCCTCTTCTAGCTTCTTTGTTCTTTTTCACAGTGCTTTTAATCATCATTCCACAAGTTCCAATTCTTGCTTATGCCTCCACACTAGAAGCACAGGCCCTTCTCAAATGGAAATCCAGCCTTCAAAACCAAACCCAATCCACCTCTTCTCTATCTACATGGACTCTCCCACCTCAAAAAGCCATCGACTCCAATGGAATAGCGGCAAGCTTGTGTGGGTGGTACGGCATCTCATGTAACCTAGGTGGGAGCGTAATTGGAATCAATCTCACCAATTCAAACATCAAAGGTACACTCGATGAGTTTCCGTTCTCGTCTTTGCCGTGTCTCACCCATATAGACTTGTACATAAATGAATTCTTTGGCTATATTCCACCTCAAGTCGGTCTTTTAACTAATCTCACCTACCTCAACCTCTCCATCAATCGACTATCCGCGATAATACCACAGGAGATTGGCGAGCTCACAAAGCTTGAGGTGCTTGACCTTTCCTCTAACAATTTGAATGGTTCTATCCCTAATGAAATAGGTCAATTGCGTTTGCTGAATGATCTTGCCTTGCATTCAAACCAGTTGGATGGACATCTTCCTTCTTTCTTGGGTAATTTGAGCAGCCTCGTTAGGCTAGACATTTCTAGCAATTCATTTTCCGGTGCTATTCCTCTTGAAATAGGGAATTTGACAGACTTGAAGGAGCTTCACATGGCTGCCAACAATCTGACAGGGCCAATTCCTCCCACTCTCGGGAAATTGATGAATCTAATAGATTTGGGAGTATCACATAATGAACTTACTGGTACCATCCCACCGGAGCTAGGGAGCTTGAAATTTCTCAGCGTACTTGCCCTCAACAACAATAATCTTAACGGTTCAATCCCCTCAACGTTAGGCAATTTGACAAAACTTGCCTATTTTTATTTATCTGTGAACCAGCTTTCTAGCAACATTCCTAATGAGTTGGGAAACCTTCGATCTATGATGAGTTGGATGATGAGCGAAAATCAGCTTACTGGTCTCATTCCTCCTTCTTTGGGAAATTTGACTGGCCTCAAGTATCTTTTTCTCGGCCAAAATCATTTCAATGGTCCAATTCCCTTTTTTTTGGGTAATTTGAATAACCTACTCTTTTTATCACTCAGAAACAATCAACTTTCAGGACGGTGGCCACTAGATGGTTTCTCAAATACATCATTGTCATTTATTAACTTCTCCACCAACAAAATTGAAGGCCCGTTTCCACTTCCATCACCCTCCACAATTTTCTATTCAATCGAAAACAATAAAATAGAGGGGAAGATCTCTTCTTCGATATGCATCGCCACCAGCCTCTCATTCCTCCTTTTGTCTAATAATCACTTAATCGGTAGCCTACCTGAGTGCTTATCAAATGGTAGCATTGGTTTAACAGTTTTGAGATGGCAAAATAATAGTCTTTCGGGCACAATCCCCATAAAATTTTCGCTACGAAGTAGCTTGAGAACTCTTGACTTGAATCGAAATCAATTAGAATACACATTGCCACAGTCCCTTGTCAATTGCAAAAACCTGGAAGTTGTAGATTTAAGCAATAATAAGATAGAGGATAATTTCCCAGCATGGTTGGGAGCATTGCCAGAGCTAAAAGTTCTAATTCTGAGGTCCAACAATTTTAAGGGTCGTTTGGATTTTCCCATGGCAGCTCATCTCTTTCGCAAGTTGCACATTTTAGACCTCTCGGACAACAACTTCGCTGGTCCTTTACCAGCCAATTTGATAGTGAAACTTCAGGGGATGATGAATGAACAAAATGGGACAGAGTCGCAAGACCAATCATTGTACATGAGGCATAACTATCTTACCCTGGCCTATTATGATTCCGTGAAAGTGATCATGAAAGGAATTGAGATTCAGCTAGTGAGGATCTTGACTATCTTCATAACCTTCGACTTATCACTCAACTCTCTTGAAGGGAACATCCCAGATGTTATTGGACATCTCCATTCTCTCGTAGGGCTCAACCTTTCCTACAACCACCTCACGGGCTCCATTCCTCCAACCCTTGGAAACTTGACTAATCTTGAATGGCTAGATCTATCTTCAAACATGCTTAGTGGGAGGATTCCTAGAGAATTGGGAGATTTGACATTCCTTGGGTATTTGAACCTCTCAGAGAACCAACTCACAGGCCGTATACCTCAAGACAAGCAACTAAGCACATTTATGAGCAACTCATTTCATGGAAATCTTGGCCTATATGGAACCCCATTACAAAACACAAGTGATAATGATGCTCAACCTCCTTTGCCACCACCATCATTCTTCCAAAAGGATAGTACCAATGAGTATGCGAGTTGGTTTGATAGGAAAGCGGTGGGGATAGGCTATGCATCGGGAATCTTGATTGGAATATCCATAGCTTACATTTCATGGGAAACCGGAAGACCCAAATGGCTTGTGAAAAAAGTGACAAGGATGGAGAGAAGAGGAGCTGAATGGATGAAGAAGTCAAAGCGGAAGGCCATTTAATTTCATGGAGGCCAATGAAATTATGGGGTTGTGGTCCCTTTCAACTATGTGCAATGTAGATCAAGGAATATAACTTGTGTGGGATTGAAGTGCAATTTCGCATATGGATGCTCATTTTATTGTGTTGTCATCTTCTTCTCTAAGTGCAATTTCTGTATCAGGTTGATCGACTAAATAAACATGAAAGATATCTTTCAAGAACTCGCTCTGCATCATAGCCACCTATATGTCTTTTTCTAGTTTAGTGTACTTCATTCTTATATCTTCATGGATAACAAAGAAAGATGAAGAGCTATCGAAGCCATTTAGCCCGGAAGTTAAGGATTACTAATTTTGTCATTGTCCGGCTCCAAATTTCTGTTGAAGTTGAAGGTTAGTAATGGATCGTTGAATTGCATTTATCATACTTGTCTGCAATAGAACGAGGGTACTAAAGATTCAAACCTCAAAGCATCTTCAAGTTTTTGATTCAAGGTAATCTTATTACAAAATTCTAGGTCCCGTAGGACTAAAAAAAGTAAAATTTTTCCTTGTTTGTAGATTTTGGATGTTGCTGGTAATTTTCAAATACTATTGGTGTTGGAAAAATTCTTCAAATGTGGGGAGAACAACGAAGTGAGACTTTGAGGCATGATATTACTTTCTTTAAAGATTTATTTGCCCATGAAGTCACTAATGGTCACTAGTTAATTTTCTCTAGAATACAACAAAGTCTCGATGAGAATATTATATAGTAATTCTAGTATTTTTCTAAGATCTCTAAAGAGAAACAATTCGAAAAGATGGCTCTAGTTTTGGAAAGAATACTCAAAAGATACTAATAATTCATTTTCTCAAAACTTGACATATTTATATCGGTCTTAATGAACAAAAACATCCCTCTGAGAAAAGTTGCAAGATGAACAAAGACATCAAAAATATCCCTTCGAGAAAAGTCGCAAAATTGTGACGTCATGGAATTTTTTGAACTATTTTGGGTTTGGATTATGAATATTTCGTCAATGCATTCTTAGTTGAGTTTCACTTTGAACTGATCACTCATGAAATACTAATCGAAAGAGAAAGGCTATTGAGGACTCATGCGTGTGCATAAGTCCTAAATGACGCACGTTAGTTTGAAACCCACTAAAGTTGTAATTGATTAATTCGGCCATAATTTTTAATCCAAATTTGGTTTTCGGAATTTTTGGACGTTGGGACTAAATTATTGGATTTTAGCCTCATTATTTTCCAAAAATTTTCGGGTACTCGGAAACATCAAAAGTGGGATCACCCAGCTGACAATTTGAATCAGGATTGTTTTTCTTTTCCCTTCTTCTTTTTCTCCCCCACGTGCGTCCCTCCCAATTTCTCTCTCTCCTCTTTTCTTTTTCCTTCTCCCGCGCGCCGCCTGCTGCTGCGTTCGCATCCCCTCCATCACTCTCTTTCCCCCTTTTTTCCTTCTGCAGCCCCCACCTGCCTTGTCCTTTCTCCCCACCCTTTTGACTTTTCAAAAAAATTTCTCCCTCTCTCCTGCTGAACTGACGTTTAGGGCATAAATGATAGTATTTTTTAGTCAGAAATTAATTTTTAGAAGAGAAATAAATTTTTTTATTTTTATTTTTGAATGAATTTTTAAGCCAAAAAATATATTTGATAACGACAAAAAATGAGAATAGAAATTTGTTTGATAATCAATAAAATTTAACTTTCCTGAGTGATAGCAACAATGGGAGGAGTGGCGGGTGGCGATTGGCGGTGGCGGCGGGCCGGGGTGGTGGTGGTGGTGGTGGTGAGTGGCGGATGGCAAGAAACTCGTTCGGATGAGAAGTAAGAATGAGAAAAATAATTTCTGATTTCTATTCTAAAAATAGAAAAATAAAAAAAAATTATTTCTAATTTTTATTTCAAACCCATTTCTAAAAAAGAAATCTGTTCCAGAAATAGAAAAATGAAATTTATGTTTTACATGTGCTAAAAATTATTATCTCCACTGCTGAGTGTCTGTCGTTTCATTAATCTATCATGAAACTGACTGGAAGACTTTGAATATGCACCGGCCCACGAACCTAAGACCAAATCTCGGTTGGTACTTTTGTAACTTCGACCAAAACAGGCGTTTTTGCCCAATAGATTCTAGTTGCTGTATTAAGTTAAAATTTTCTGATGATGGGCCTTGAATTATGTTTAGGACCGGAGGGATTCGTCGGCTAAATCCATATAGTTAGTCTTTGCTAGTTGTCAAAGATAAGTGACTTTCCCACTTAATGCTTTTGTAAAATTCGCATCACTGAATGAATGAAAATTTAGCTATTTTGAGGCATGCTATTTTATTAAGTTGGATAAAGCATTATATGGATTTTCAAGTCTGCTACTATGCACATTGAAAATCATTATGTGGGTGAATTGTTTTGAATCCTATATCAGCATATTGGATACCATATATAGATATCGAATGATGCTTAAAGTTGGCCTACATTTTTTTTTTTTTTTGGGTCGGAAGTTGGCCTACATATTGGGCTATGATAGATGTGCATGTACCGGTTTTGTTTTGGAGCTTAATCATGACTGATGTGATTCTGGGGCTTAAGTACATCTATTATGATTTATGGCCTTTGTCACCTAGTGAAGCGTGAGTGTAGATATATGTTAACACTTAAATTTTTGTCAGAATATTGTCTTTACTTATTTTCCAAATAATTGGAACTTGTTTTCCTCCCAAAATATTCTTTGAACTTTTTATTGTTGCATTTTAGATTGTTCAGGCAGTCAGAGCTTCTAAAGTAATCGGGGTTTAGGAAATTGTTGTGCACTTTTTTAGCACAAAAAATAGAGATCTTGTGGAAACAAAGGGTAGAGAAGAGAAATGGAGTCAACCTTAGGAAATCTTACGAGTGCACATTGGTTTGCGATGCGGCCTTGGTTTTTACGGTGCAAATGAGCGAGAATACATCTTGAAGTATGTTCTTCTACACTTTACTGGGCTCCTAACCAACCTGGTAACGACTCTAAAATAATCATGAAGGAATGAGATAAAGCAAAGTTGCAATCGATAGGAATAGAGGATCCATTGAAAGCATAGGTGTCACCTTGGCAGAAGATTATTTGGGCTCACTTAGTAATCCCTTAAACCCCATTAAGCTAATCTAGGAAGGGTTGTGACAATATCTTAAGTCATTTATGATATTCACATGACTACTGATAAGTGGTGTTGCATGCTAGCTTAAGNTTGTCACCTAGTGAAGCGTGAGTGTAGTGTTTTGGCATTAGAAATAAATATGATATCGGTTAACACTTAAATTTTTGTCAGAATATTGTCTTTACTTATTTTCCAAATAATTGGAACTTGTTTTCCTCCCAAAATATTCTTTGAACTTTTTATTGTTGCATTTTAGATTGTTCAGGCAGTCAGAGCTTCTAAAGTAATCGGGTTTCTGGGAAATTGTTGTGCACTTTTTTAGCACAAAAAATAGAGATCTTGTGGAAACAAAGGGTAGAGAAGAGAAATGGAGTCAACCTTAGGAAATCTTACGAGTGCACATTGGTTTGCGATGCGGCCTTGGTTTGTACGGTGCAAATGAGCGAGAAAACATCTTGAAGTATGTTCTTCTACACTTTACTGGGCTCCTAACCAATCTGGTAATGACTCTAAAATAATCATGAAGGAATGAGATAAAGCAAAGTTGCAATCGATAGGAATAGAGGATCCATTGAAAGCATAGGCGTCACCTTGGCAGAGGATTATTTGGGCTCACTTAGTAATCCGTTAAACCCCATTAAGCTAATCTAGGAAGGGTTGTGACAATATCTTAAGTCATTTATGATATTCACATGACTACTGATAAGTGGTGTTGCATGCTAGCTTAAGTGTGATTTTGATAACTGCATAATTATTGTAAAATTGCATCATTCATTGCTTATTATTTTGGTTGAGACATTTTCGTAAAATGATTTATATTTGTTAAAGGCTTTATCTTTTATTTGATGAAAGGCCGATCATTCCCTAAATTTTGAATATAGATATGACAGCAACCATCACAAAGTTTTTGATTGCTTGCTCTTATTACTATTAATAACTCAGTTCTGATTAATTACCTTATTAGTATACTTGAAACCTACTTATTTGGCTGTCGGTAAATAAGGTCATGAGACAATAGAGACCGAAAAGTCAACCTTTGATCTTAAGAGTACATGCTAAAGCCAAAATAGAATAAGATTTTCTTTTTATACATTTCGTTGTCAGTTTTTCTTTAAATTTAAGCCTATTTAGATATTGCATGAATAAAATACAGTTGAAAGTTTGCACAGGTACATTTTCTACTGCTCTTCTTTAAAAGAGTACGTCGAGTTGAAATTTATATATTAAAAGAGGTATCTAAATTATCCAAATATTCAATTATATTTAGCTACTAGCTACAAAGCAACAAATTCATCTCTCAAAAAACGAAAGAGCAATCGGTAAAGCCACAAAAATGTTCGGCAAGAAAGTTAGCTATGTAGGAAGGGAGCCGTTTTATATTAACATAAGGAAAGAGTTAAATGAATAGCCATTTTGACGTTCTGCAGGCCCTCTCTTACAATGCATCGTGTGCTGACAGTAGGGCCACCTTATGTACATTGTCCCCGACAATGAGCACCCTCGAGACCTTCTTATTATTATATCCATCAAGAAAAATATTATGCTCATGCGAATCTCTAAGGTCGCCGTTTTAACATTCAATTAGGGTTTAAACCATCACACGTGTTGGAGCAAGAAGAGTTGAAACCAGCGTGCACGTCTGCATGGAATTTGTACACATCCAACAACCTTCAAAACAAACGAAAGAAATCATGGGTTCACCAAAATTTGAGACACTTGTGCCTCTTCAAGCTTCCTTGGCCCTTTCCACGGTGCTTTTAGTCATCATTCCACAAGGTGCAATTGCTGCTTATTCCTACACTCTAGAAGCACAAGCCCTTCTCAAATGGAAATCCAGCCTTCAAAACCAAAACCAAAACCAAACCACCTCTTCTCTATCTACATGGACTCTCCCACCTCAAGATTCCGCTGACTACAACTCGACGGCTGCAAACCAGTGTTGGTGGGACGGCATCTTGTGTAACCTAGCTGGGAGTGTGATAGGAATCAATCTCACCAATTCAAACATCGCAGGTACACTTGATGAGTTCCCATTCTCGTCTTTGCCAAGTCTCACCTATACAGATTTGTATGTAAATGAACTCTTTGGCTGTATTCCATCTCAAGTCAGTCTTTTAGCCAACCTCACCCTCCTTGACCTCTCCTTCAATCAATTATCTGGGATAATACCACTGGAGATTGGTGAGCTCACGAAGCTCGAGGTGCTTCACCTTCACTTTAACGAGTCGAATGGCTCTGTCCCGTATGAAATAGGTCAGTTACGTATGCTGAACGAGCTTGCCTTGTGTTCAAACCAGTTAGAAGGATCTCTTCCTTCTTCCATTGGTAAATTGAGCAGCCTCGCTAGCCTATCCATCTCTTATAATTCATTTTCTGGTTCTATTTCTATTGAAATTGGGAATTTGACAAACTTGGAGGAGATTAACATAGATCCCAACTTCTTGACAGGGTCAATTCCTCCCACTTTTGGGAAATTGATGAAACTAACAACGTTGCACATATTTCATAATAAACTTACTGGTGACATCCCCAGGAGCTCGGGAACTTGAAACTTCTCTGCGAACTTAGCTTATACTATGATAATCTTACTGGTTCAATCCCTTCAACATTAGGCAATTTGACAGAGCTTCCCTTTTTGTGTCTATCTGGGAACCAGCTTTCTAGTAACATTCCTGATGAGTTAGGCAACCTCTAAGCTATGATCGAGTTGATGCTGAGATATAATCAGCTCATCGGTCCCATTCCTCCTTCTATGGGTAATCTGACTGTCCTACGATGTCTATTCCTCCGCTATAATCAACTTTCGAGTTCGATCCCAAGATCCTTGGGAAATCTCTGGGCTATGCTCAACTTACATCTGCATGCAAATCAGCTCACCGGTCCAATTCCTTTTTTTTTCGATAATTTGACTAACCTAATCGATTTATCACTCCACCACAATCAACTTTCGGGACAGATGCCAATAGAAGGTTTCTCAAATACATTGC
Organism: Corymbia citriodora subsp. variegata; assembly: GCA_014858505.1. Lineage (NCBI taxonomy): Eukaryota > Viridiplantae > Streptophyta > Magnoliopsida > Myrtales > Myrtaceae > Corymbia > Corymbia citriodora. Next base: position 12,380 of record MU089836.1, read on the forward strand.
TGGAAATAATTAGTTTGTCCTACAACAAACTTGAAGGCCCACTTCCGATTCCATCACCCTTCACATATTACTATTCAATCGCAGATAATAAAATAGAGGGGAAGATCTCTTCTTCGATATGCCTCGCCACCAACCTATCATTCATTATCCTATCTAATAATCGCTTAGTTGGTAGCCCACCTGAGTGCTTATCAAATTTTTGCATTGGTTCATTGGTTTTGAATTTACGAATGAATCGTCTTTCGGGCACAATTCCCAAAAGATTATGACCGCAAAGTCACTTCAGAACTCTCGACTTGAGTCTGCCACAATCCCTTGTCAATTGCAAAAACCTGGAAGGTCCAGATTTCAGGAACAATAAGATAGAGGATAATTTCCTGACATGGTTGGGAAAGCTGCCTAAGCTAAAAGTTCTTATTCTGAGGTTCAACAATTTTAAGGGTCGTTTGGATATTCCAAGGGTAGCTCATCTCTTTTCCAAGTTGCGCATTTTAGATGTCTTGAACAACAACTTCGCTGGTCCCATACCAGCCAATTTGATTGTGAAGCTTGAGGAGATGATGAATGGAAAAACCGAGCATGTGCCGAATGGCAAATCGTTGTACATGAGTTATAGGTTTGGTAATGTAACCTATTTTGATTCCAGCATAGTGATCATGAAAGGAAATGAGATTCAGCTAGTGAAGATCTTGACCATCTTCACAATCTTCGACTTATTGCTCAACTCTTTTGAAGGGAACATACCAGATGTTATAGAATATCTCCAATCTCTCATAGGGCTTAACCTTTCCCACAACCAGCTCATAGGTTTCATTCCTCTAACCCTTGGAAACTTGACTAATCTTGAATGGTTAGATCTATCTTCAAATAAGCTTAGTGGGAGGATTCCTAGAGAATTGGGAGATTTGACATTCCTTGGGTATTTGAACCTCTCAGAGAACCAACTCATAGGCCGCATACCTCAAGACAAGCAACTGAGCACATTTACAAGCAACTCATTTTGTGGAAATCTTGGCCTCTATGGAAACCCATTGCAAAACACAAGCCATGAGGACATGGCTGGCATGAGAAATAAATATGATATCTATGAGATCCAATGGTCTAGTTGATTTGCAATAAGAACTTCTATCTCAATCCTTATCTCCTGACATCTAACGGTCTATAGTCTCAACAGAGGAATTAGTTTGATAAGCAAAGGACTTAGTTGCAAGAAGGTTCTCCTGGTTCTTGATGATGTTGACTAGTTGCATCAACTGAATGCGTTATCTGGAGAAGGCAATTGGTTTGGCAAAGGAAGTAGAATCTTTGGAACATCAAGGGATAAACATTTGCTAACTTTACTCACCCATGGGTAGCCTAGCTGGTTAGGGCAAACCTAGACTTCTTTAAGGTCTTGGGTTCGATTCCCCAGGAAGTGCCCATGATTTAAGTGGGGGGCCATGGCGGTGGGTTTCTGTGTTAGTCTCCCCCAAGGAATAGTTGAGGTGCGCGCAAGCTGGCCCGAACACCTCGGTTACCAAAAAAAAAACATTTGCTAACTTCTCATGACATAAATTGTATGTATGAAGTTAAAAATTTAGACAACAATGAGGCACTAGACCTTTTTGTTCGACATGCCTTTCCAAGAGCGTTACATTATGTTGGCCGCCTTCTTTTAGCCCTCAAAGTGCTAGGCTCCTTCTGTACGTAGAAGAAAGGAACCGGTATGGGAAAGTTCACTAAAGAAACTCTCCAAAACTCCTTACCGAACTATCAATCGAGTTTTGAAAACAAGCTTCGATGGATTGAAGGATAATAAGAGGGAGATTTTCCTCAACATTGCTTGTTTCTTAAAGGAAAAAAGTACAAAATACATCAAGGAAGTTCTTGATAGCCGTGACTTTGACACAACTATAGGAATAGAAATTCTAAAAGAGAGGTCGTTGATAAGAAATAAGCATGAGACCTTGCAAAGGCATGATTTGGTTCAGCTAATAGGTAAGAGTATTGTCTATCAAGAATGTCCCAATGATCCCACGAAACACAGTAGATTATGGCTTTTTGAAGATTTTCAGGACATTCTATGTGAAGATATGATAAAAATGTTGCTATGTAAACATTGTTCTATTTCATTTTTACGTTACTTTGATTTGGACATTATAATGTGAATCTCAATGAAAAATTTTTGCGTGACAACTAAATTTGCTTTGTTATGGATAGGGAACGAATGTAGTAAATGCCATAGTATTGGACTTGCCCACACCAAAAGAGAGAAATATGAGTCCTAAAGAGATAATCACAAGTCCCGATGCTTTTACAAATATGAAAATGTTAAGAATGCTCATTCTGCTTGAAGTCCATATCTTTTCACAAGGTCCTGTTTGGCTCCCCAACAATCTAAGATGGCTCATGGCCCAATGCCCCGTTTCTAGAATTTGGCTCTGGTCTAAAAAAACATATTGGATTTGATGTCCAGAAAAGCCATATCAAACAATTAGAAGGCAAATTCAAGGTGAGTGCTTGTGATGATTAACTTTTCCGTTTTTATAACTATAAATATTTACACAGCTTAATGATGGTTCTAGTATTTTTGTTTTATTGTAGAATTTTAGAAAGTTGAAGTACATCAATTTCAGTAACGCAAGTCCCTAGTTAGTGTTCTAGACCTTTCGTTTGCTCCAAATTTGGAGAGCTTGAATCTTGATGGGTGCAAAGACTTGGCGGAGGTTCACCAATCCATCGCATATCTCGACAAGCTAGAATATTTGTCCCTTAAGCTTTGCTCTAACCTTAGTATCTGTCTTAACACACTTGAGACAAAATCTCTTCAAAGTCTTGATCTCTTTGGTTGTTCTAAACTTGTGAAGTTCTCTTTGATATATTGGAAAAGATGGAACATCTAAAAGAGCTTGATTTAGGAAGGATGGCTATTAAAGAACTCCCAGCAACATCAATTGAAACGGACGACGAGCTTGTTGAAGCACACGGGTGGGACCCACCCAATCGAAGAAATCGGCAGTGGATAGAAGCAAACCGTCGAATTTTGTCTCCACTTGGCTTTGATTCTTGGGGAGGCAACATCGTGATCCCAATGGCCCTTGCTTTCCCTTGAAATCAAATTCAAAATCATTATGAAATACAGGTTTCCCATCATGCTGTTTAAATGGTTGAAGAAACTTTCTTTTTTCGCTCTCTTTCTTTTATGATTTGTGGTGCAGGGTGCATTAATACAAAATTCAGTGGATGCTTGTTGAATGGCCATGGTCTTCCAAGTTGCTCTATGAAACTTACCGCATAGATCCCTGTCACCTCTCTTTATTCAATTAATGATGCCAATACTGAGATAGTAAGGATAGTAGGTTTGTTCAATCTAGTGTATGATCCTCGTCTTTAAGGAAGGTTGACCTAATCATATCAAAAGTTCAAAAGGTCTACACGGGGAAGATTAGTTGATTCCTCTGTTGTCACTAGCTAAATTGCATTTCCTCTCACTTCCTTCAACATTAATTAGACGCGTATGTCAATTCTCAAGCTTCAACAACAATTTTGAGCAGCTGAAATCTTGTACACTAAAAAACAACTTCAAACAGATCTGAAGCAGCAATGTCATGCACCAACCCCTCTAGTGAAATAGCTATTTCGTCTTACTGAATCAACATAGCAGCAATGTCATGCACCAATTCCTCTAGTGAAATAGTGGGAAAAGTACTGGAAAAGTACCAAAAAAGTCATAAATCTAATGTATTTGTTACAATTTAGTCATAAACTTTTCAATTGGATCAATTTAATCTTAAACCTTTTTGTATTAGTACAAATTCAGTTCATCCTGCTAATTTAGGCTGGAAATCGGTAACGTGGATGCCGGCTATCTTATGTGGCATTACCAAAGGATCTCTGGCACGTTGACATTTTTAAATAAATTTTGGATTTTTTATTATTTTTCTTTTTTTCATTTATCTTATTTTTCCTTTTTTTTCTTTGGCCCGTGGCTAGTACCAGCAAGGGTGTCGTGGCTCTCACTAACCACAGGTGAGGGTTGCCCTCACTGAATCTGGCGAGGGCAACCCTTGCTAAATCTGGCGAGGGCATGACCCTCACCTCTGATTGTCGTGACTATGTTGTCGAATGTTCCTACGATTCTCTCGCTCGATATGCTTTGTGTCTTGAGTGATCTATACTTCGTCTCCAAGGTGTGCTACCCTTCACATTGGTCTCGTTGGCTTTGTTCACCAGATCCGGCGAGGGTAGCCCTCACCCAAGCTGCGAGGATCTCACCCTTGCCAGCCCTCGCTTGTAGCCAGTTGCTGGCAATGGCCGGTACCAGCCACAAGCCAAAGAAAAGAAAGGAAAAATAAGAAAAAAGGAAAATTTTAAAAAAATAATTAAAAAACAAAGAATTATTTTAAAATGATTTAAAAATGTCCACGTTAGCGCCAGTAATGCCATAAAGGATGGTAGACATCCACGTCACCGATTTCCGACCTAAATTAGCTTAATGAACTAAATTTGTATCAATGTGAAAAGGTTAACGATTAAATTAATCTAATTGAAATTTTATAATTGAATTAGTACCGATGTAATAGGTTTAGGGCTTTTTCGGTACTTCTCCAGTGAAACGGCTATTCCGTTTGACAGAATCAACATTGTTGTGATCTTCATCCCAGTTCTTGTGTGATCTCTCGCATCGTCCTCTCTACCTCTTCAGCAACGCCCAGGATTCAATCATCTCCAATACGGTCGGAACCGAGGAGCGAGAGAGATGCGGATGACCATGAAATATAGCCATCAACTAGCAAGAAGTGAGGAGCATAATCCTATAAGAGGGTATAATCTTGGGAGCCCAAAAGTTTCTGATTCAGTTCAGTCTTCTCTAGTGGCTTTGGTAGAATTAAAATCTGTTGAATTATCAAAACAAGAAAATACGCAAACCAAAACAAAAAAGAAAGTAGTTGACTACTGACTTGGAGAAAATATTGGGTGCGGCGAGAACTCGTCCAGTCAAAATTGTAATGTCACGTCATCTCCACGTCAGACGCTAATCCGAACTCTTCTATCCTCTCAGACGACGTCGCATAAAAAGCATGATCATCATCACTGCCAGTCCAAGCCAAGAAGACGCCGTTGGCTCATCAGTCTCTCTGTCTATCCCCAGCTAATCATGCCTTCTTTAATGGTGTTGTTGATCATCCGTCGCAACCTCCATGGTCGAACCTCCTCGCTCATTCAGCCGAGACTCTTGTCCCATTCAATAGAGCAGGCAGCTCTGGCTCTGAAGTGATGGACCTCGGAGCCAGAGCCCATCGAAAAAATACTGGTGGCAAACCGAGACTAGAACAAAAGCTCTTAAAGAACTCCATGCATCAATTAAAAATCTTCTCTCCATAAAGTAAATACATTTGCAGAAACCTCGCAAAGCTCCCATCAAGCATTCATAAGTTGCAAAATCTCGAGCATCCGAGTCTTAGAGGCTACTCCAATTTTGTCATGTTTCTAAAGAACTTCGAGGATTTAAATGATCCTAATGGAAATTTGGGGTTCTCAAATTTAAATGACCTAGAATTTAATGGCTGCAATCTCCCGGAAGTAGAGTTCCTTGAGAGTTCTTTCAATTTTCCCGAATTGGTGCACATAAATCTTTCCAAAAACAAATTTACTCATCTGCCAACACTCATCAATAAATACTATGATTTGGAACGCTTGTATGTGGATGAATGCAAGCTGCTACAAGAGATTCCTTAGCTTCTGCCGAACGTGCATATCCCAATGGGAAAGAATAGCAAATCTCTACGAGAATTCCTTGATTTGCTCATCGAATCCCTTTTTTATTTTGATCCAACTAATCAAGAAGTTATCAAAGCAAAATTGATCGTGTCATGTGCAACGCCCATCAATGATGGTTCATTAATGTCCATTGATTTATACTTTGCTACCCTAGGAGCTGCCTTAAATAAAAGGTTTTGCGCTACTTTCATTCCCGAGGTATAAAGCTTAGTCGTAATTAATTGATGGAAGAAAGTACCACCTTCTGTAATTGGATCAATTGTTTGACCGGGCATGAAATACCATTTCGTGCTATCTCAAATAATGTCATATGTACTCTCTTTTTTTCGGTTAGAAAAACCGCACTTCATTAGCTATCTCATGGAGTTTGAGTACAAAAGACTTGATTCAGAAATAAATAAGGCCCATAGGGCTTCAGGATGTCTAGAAAGCCAATCATGAGATAGGGATTGATTTCTTTTAACTTTAGCGTTCCAATCTACTACTTTATTGGACTCTTTGCTATGGTGGCCAATCTCAAATTCTAAATAACTATAATCAGAATCTTTGCCTATTTGTCACAATAATGTCATGTGAAGAGCCAGTTCCATGTATACTTGGCCCATGATATCGTGTGCTTGGCCAGTTCCATGAAGAGCCACGAGGTTAAGCGTGTACTTGACAAATCTTTTAAAAAAAAATAAAAAAAATCCTATCTGTCAACTTTTTTCACAATAAGAAAAGAAAAAGAAATTAAAGTAGAATTGTGAAGAGGCGCAAATACTTTATCTAAAATTGTTTGCTTTTGGAATATTTTTTGATATCATTAACAGATTATATGTGATTATATTTTGATATTATTTCATTAATTTTGTAATTTATTTATTTTTTAAATGCATTTTAAATTACTAATCCAGCCTAAAGCATAGGAATGCATGCCAATTCATTACAAACTTTTTTTTTTTAAGCATCTACACGATTTAACATACTATCAATGCATTTCCAACCACGTTGACCCATCATCTGAAAAGTGAAAACATCATGCTTCATTAGTCCAAGTCAATGAAATTCGGACTACAACCTCATTAGCCATTGTTTTGGTCATGCTGTTGTCGACCACATTCTCTAGTTGCTGATACCCTGCCGAGATGGTTGTTGAAGGAACCTCAAGTAGGCTTGTTTCCCATAGGCCTCACAAGCTTATCACAATTAATTTTACTAAATTATGGTGCACCTGTCATTATAGTGACAAGGCACTATTACTATAACTAAAATTAAGTTGCTGCTTCCTCAAATGTATGATTTAATAGCACAGGTATACCTTAAAATGAAAAATCGAACGTTGTAAGAGGTCTTCCATCAGCATAAACTCGTCATTGGCAAGAGATGGCTGTTTATTGATAGTTCCTTCTTAGCACCGCCATTAAGTAAATTTGACTTTAAAGATTATTTTAATCACTACATTTTGCTAATTTTTGTTTTGTGACATTATCTTTGTTCATTAAGGTTCCCTCCACATTATAAGTAATCTCTCTATTTCAACTTAGGAAAAAATATTTGTGAAAGCTTGTTACTTTTCAATTGTCAAGGTTTTAAGTTAATATTTTAAACATCGATATACCTTAAAATAACTGAATATGAAATTAGAAAGTTATTTGAGAAAAGTAATCTCCTAACAAGCTAAAATAGAAATTAATAAGCAGTGATTTAGTTAGTTCATCAACAATATCTTCTAATTTTTGTATGTATAATGAATTTGATTAGGTGGTGAAGAAATTTTATTTCCGAAATAAAATTATATTCATTGTTCAAAGAGGGTAGAAGCACCTAGAACTTGCTTCTGCATTTCAGCTCCTAGTTCATCTTTCTTTATTTCTTCCTACAGTTTAGTCAAATAAATCAGCCTAAAATTCTACTTCAATGACGTGGTTCACCTTCTTCCTGCCTTCTTCCCACTCATCTTCTCTCACTCTTTAACTTTTTGACTTTCTCATCCATCTTTTTCGTGTCAGTTTGCATAGAGATTCCCTTACTAAAAGTCTACAAGGTGTTTTCTCATCTTTGTCGAGAACAATTAGAGACACCGCTGTCTTTCCATCTTGTCAAGAGGATTTTCACACGTCTTTTGAGCCAAAAAGCCACCATCATGCGTTTGCTTCGGTGTCAGTGCTGACACTCCTTTAAGCTTCCACATTTCTTGAGATAAGGGATCCATTAAGGAAAGATCTCTCGATGCCTTCTTTCCAGCCTCATGGCTAGCTATTGACCATGGCCAAGCTAGCTGGCTTCACCTAGGCGACGGGAGCCCTCCCCCAAGCCTCTCCAGGTGAGGCTAGCTCGCTCAGCCATCATTAATAGCAAGAAGAAAGGTAAAAAAAGAAAAAAAATTCAAAATAAATACTAAAATATTATTAAAAATTATCTATGTTAGTACGAGTTGTGCTACTTAAAACAGTTAGCGTTCACATTAGCGAATTTCAGCAAAATCGTCTATGGTCGACCATCATTATTGTGGTCATGCTGTTGTTGGGGCTGAGCCATCACCACAATTCTAGGTTGTCGATGCCCTGCCACAACCATCGTTGATCGAACCCTATGTAGGCTTGCTTCGCATAGGCCCTACAAGCTTTTCACCATTAATTTTACTAAAATATGGTCCACCTATTATTATAGTGTTGAGGCACTATTACTTTAGCTAGAATCAAGTCGCTGCTGCCCCAAATGAATGGTATAACAACATATATTGTTCATATAAGCAAATTTTTTGTTTGCTCAAAAACAAGCAACTATTTACTATAAGTATTACATCAAAAAGAAAAAAAATTGAGATAAAAGTAAAGGTACACCTTAAAGTCAAGAATTGAACATTGTAAGACGTCTACTGTTTGCACGGGCTCATTATTGACAAGAGATAGTCGTTTATGTATAGTTCCTTATTATTATTGCCGTTAAGTGAATTTGAATTTAAATTTTATGTACTTATCGATCGGATTGATTTAATCATTACAATTTACTTATTTTTGTTATGTGAATTTCCTTATTTGGCAACATTATTTTTGTTTGTTAAGATTTCCTCCACATTATAAATAATCTATCTATTTTAACTAAGGAGAAACTATTTGTGAAATCACATTGACTTCTCCATTGTCAAGGTTTTAAGTCAATATTTTAACTATTGATATATCTTGAAATAACTTAATATCGAACTAGAAAATCTTTTGAAAAAAAGTAATTTACTCATGAGTTGAATATATTAAATAATACACAGCGATTTGGCTAATTCATCAACAATACCTTCTAATCATTAATCATTATATATATAGCGAGTTTGATTTGGTGGGGGAGGATCATGTGCTTGAATGCAAAAACTATTTCGGTAGATGTTACTAATAGAAGTCAAGGTCCTCCACTTGCTATTCCATCTTTCTTGGAAATAGCTTGGGCAACTTCCACGAAAGTCACATTGTATGATCTTCATCGGCAGTTTCCGTGGGTCTAGCGAAGGGGGTGGAATTACCAAGAACCTACTTCTGCGTTTCAGGTCCTATTTCATCTTTCTCTCATTTCTTCCTCTAGTCTAGTCTAATAATTGAGCCCGAAATTGTCCTTCAGTGACGAGGTCATCTTCCTGCCTTCTTCCCTCTCATTTTCCCTCGCTCTGCACTTTTTGAGTCTCTCAGCTTATCTTTTTTGTACCAATTTGTGTAGAGATTCCCTTGCTGAAAGCCTACAAGGTGTACCCTCGTCCTTGTCAAAGAACAGTTAGATGTCCCACTTCATCTTTCCAACCCTCTTCCATTGATACAAACTCCACCTCGTCCAAAGTAGTCTTCACATGTCTTTTTGGGCAAAAAACTATTGCCATGCGTTTTCTTCAGTACTCTTACTCCTTTTAAGCTTTTGACATTGTCGAGACAAGGGATCCATTAAGGGAAGATCCCTTTATGTTTTCTTTTGAGCCTCATGAATGTGAGTCCTAATATTTCCTCTTGGGATGACACTTGGCTAAACATGGGATATCACGATAATATGTGGCACTTACAAATTGTAATGAAAAATTTTAACGGATTAATATTGCAAGAAACGCATCCTCTTCTTTCAACATCATTAGCATAAGTAAATCACCATTATTATTAATTAACCCAAGCTTACACAATTACTATCAACCATCAACTACTAAGGTGAAAATAAATTAATTAATACTACCCCACCATTAGTGTATACATAATCTAATTCATTCATTGGACTCGGGACGACTTACGTTAATGAAAAAAATATCCTTCGCTCTTATAAAATTTACAATTTGACTAAAATTCCTATGTAACCATCTGAATTCTAAAACAAATAATATTTAGCTTAATAATATACGTATCATCATTATACACAAGACTTTCCGAATATCGTATAATTACAATTTTGAAAATTCTAGATGTCACAACACATGTTGAGCGTGTTTTAGAAAGATTCGATATTCAACACTGTAAGTCAAGAATTGCTCGTCATCAAGAGTGGTGAACTGAATCTGTTATAGTGTCCTCATTCGGATATTGAGAAACTTAATCGAATGACGTATCTTACACTAGTACACTTGGAAGTATTATGTATTTGTTACATTTAGTAACATTTTGATATATGTCAATTCTTTAGCATTCAAAAAGTGATTATGAATGCATCATTATCAAGTTGAATATATATGTGTATGTATCGATTTTATTATTTTAATCATTACATTTTACTTATTTATGTTATGTGAATTTCCCTATTTGGCGACATTATCTTTGTTCATTAAGGTTTCCTCGACATTATAAGGAATCTATCTAAACTAATTATGAAAACTCATTTACTCCTCTATTTTCAAGGTTTTGAGCTAATATTCTAATTATCAATGCACCTTGAAATAACTGAATATTAAATTAGAAAGTTCTTTGAAAAAAGTAATCTAATAACAAGTTAAAATAAAAAATAATATGCAACGATTTGGTGAATTCATCGACAACATCTTTAAATTATGACATGTATAATGAGTATGATTAAGCGGTGTAATAACGTGTGCTTGAGAGCAAAAGCTGTTTTGGTAGATGTAAGTAACAATAGTCGAGGTTATGCACTTTGCTATATTATCTTTCTTGGAAATATCTTGGGCAACTTCCATGATAGTCACATTGAGCCCAAATTTGTCCGGCAAAGTGGGTAGAAATTCTACCCTAGAATTACAAAGAACTACTTCTACATTTGGGCGCCTCCTTCATCTTTCTTTCATTTCTTCCTTCGTCTTTCTTTCAATTTTGATACAATATATTCAACATTTTTCCTTATACTATGAGATTGAATCATTGAATCCATTTTTATTTTTATCCAAATAATGAAGAATTTATCATATCCAATTTTTAAGCAAAATAAAGCATGGTCATAATTAATTGATAGAAGAAAATAGTTGATAACACTTCCGATAATTGAATCAATTCTTCGACTAGGGATAAAATAACATTTTGCTCTATTTCAAATAATATCATGTGTACTTGGCCGATTCCATGAAGAGCCGCGAGTTTAAGTGAGCACTCATTTGACAATTCTTAAAAAAAAAAAAAAAACTAGCTGTCAACTTATAAAAAGAAAATAAATTATAGTAGAATTATGAAGAGGCACTATTTACTTTTTTTTAAGTTGTTTGATTTTGAAGAGTTCTACGATATCATTAATAGATTATATGTGATTATATTTTGATATGATTATTTTACTAATTTTGTAGTATATTTATTCTTTAAATGCATTTTAAATTACTAATCCAGCCTAGAGCATAGGAACGCGTGCCAATTGATTACACATTATATTTATGATATTTAACAAATATTAGAGAATTGTTCTAAGTTCCAAATTTCAGGTTCTAAGGTATGTAAGTAGGTTCCTATTTTGACAAGCAACCTAGAACCTGAAACTTGGAACTTAGAACAAATTTTTGTATTTTTCTTGGTTTATCTCTTTGCATAATGTTAAGGTATTTCAAGGCATCCAATGATGTATATATAATCTAGAATCACTAAATTGAATTTTCATTTAATAATTGAGGTTTTTACTTTATTAATGTTTCATGTTATTCGTGTATCTAAATGTATGTTATGGTTAGTAGATTGTAACAGTAAATGTTGGTCATTAAAAGCGGTGATTCATTACAATCGTCCAATTAATAATACAAGTGGAACCTGAATCGATCTGGAATTGACCTTGAAATCTGTGACAATTGTAGGTTTCAAGTTTTATGGTATGTAAAGTAGATATTTGGCTCAGAAAAAATAAGGAGTCTATTCTAGCGATTAAATTTTAGGTTCCATGTTCCGCGTGAAATTTATACAAAACTTTGAACCACTCACTTTTAGTTGGCACCCCACCTCCAGGAAAGCCCAAAATTGTAGCAATTAAGTTAGCAAGCTTTGCGCCAAAGTCAATCGTGCCTCAGGGTTTTCCAAGAGCGCAACATGGGCCCTGATCTTACCTCTCACGTTGATGTTGGTACTATTACATGATTCTTGCTAAATCAGGCAATTTACTTTGCTCTCTCTATTCATTTACCAATGAAAAATGACATCCTCGTAATGCTTTTTGGAATATATTACGCATCTCTCGGAGTATGGATGGCTTTAAATGCCAATAGCTATGGAAATGTACGGCAACAGAAAATCCAACATGACAATAGAAAGTTGATGTTTGACAATGACTAGTTCGAATTAACAAAACCACATGCCGTAAATTGCTGTCCATGTGCCCAGGTCGGATTCAAGTAAAAAGATCGCGATATTAGCGATCGAACCAATTCATGTGTCAATAGTATACCCCACCTAGCTTTCACAATCAGCAGCAATATAATAAGCAGGAAATTGGTGATCCTTAAAAATTCGCGCTTTTTGGATGGACTATGAGAATGACAAAAACTCTGCAACCAGGCTTTTTATATATGCCTCAAGGTTGATTATCAACCTCTAAAACAAACAGAAAGAAACCATGGGTTCACCAAAATTAGAGGTACCAGTGCTTCTTCTAGCTTCCTTTGCCCTTTTCACAGTGCTTTTAGTCATCATTCTACAAGGTTCAGTTCCTGCTTGTGCCTCCACACTAGAAGCACAAGCCCTTCTCAAATGGAGATCCAGCCTTCAAAATCAAAACCATTCCACCTCTTCTCTATCTACATGGACTCTCCCTCCTCAAAATGCCACCAACTCCAATGCAACAGCGGAGAGCCCGTGCGGTTGGTACGGCATCTTGTGTAACCCAGCCGGGAGTGTGATTGGAATCAATCTCTCTAGTTCAAACATTAGAGGTACACTCAATGAGTTTCCATTCTCGTCTTTGCCATATCTTACCTATATAGACATGTACTTAAATGAACTCTTCGATGGTATTCCGCCTCAAGTCTGTCTTTTAACCAATCTCACCTACCTTGACCTCTCATTCAATCGACTATCTGGGAAAATACCGCAAGAGATTGGCAAGCTCACAAAACTCGAGGTACTTCACCTTCTCCTTAACGAGTTGAATGGTTCTATCCCTGATGAAATAGGTCAGTTGCCTATGCTGAACGAGCTTGCCTTGTGTTCAAATCAGTTGGATGGATCTCTTCCTTCTTCTTTGGGTAACTTGAGCAGCCTTGCTAGGCTATACTTCTATAACAATTCATTTTCCGGTTCCATTCCTCCTGAAATGGGGAATTTGACAAACTTGGAGCATATTTACATGGATACCAACTTCTTGATAGGGCCCATTCCTCCCACTTTTGGGAAATTGATGAAACTAACAGAATTGCATGTATTTCATAATGAACTTACTGGTTCCATCCCATCGGAGCTTGGGAACTTGAAACTTCTCCACCGACTTAGCCTACACCATAATAATCTTATTGGTTCAATTCCCTCAACATTAGGCAACTTGACAGAGCTTACCCATTTTTATCTTCATGAGAACCAGCTTTCTTGTAACATTCCTGATGAGTTAGGAAACCTCCGAGCTATGATCGACTTGGAGCTGAGCCTAAATCAGTTCACTGGTCCCATTCCTCGTTCTTTGGGTAATCTGTCTGACCTACAATATTTATACATCCGTAGTAATCAACTCTCAAGTTCGATACCTGGATCCTTAGGAAATCTCCGGGCTATGCAGGACTTACGTCTGGATGAAAATCAGCTCACCGGTCCAATTCCCCTTCTTTTGGGTAATTTGACTGACCTCCTCTACTTATTCCTCCGCAACAATCAACTTTCAAGATGGTGGCCAATAGAAGGTTTCTCAAATACATCATTGGCAATAATTAGTTTGTCCAACAACAAACTTGAAGGCCCACTTCCACTTCCATCACCCTTCACATTTTACTATACGATCGAAAACAATAAAATAGAGGGGAATATCGCTTCTTCAATATGCATTGCCACTACCCTCTCATTTCTCATCTTGGCTAATAATAGCTTAATCGGTACCCTACCCGAGTGCTTATCAAACTGGAGCATTGGTTTATCAGTTTTGAACTTGCGAATGAATGGTCTTTCGGGTACAATCCTTGGAAGATTTTCACCGCAAAGTAGCTTGAGAACTCTTGACTTGAGTCAAAATCAATTCGAAGGAACATTGCCACAATCCATTGTCAATTGCAAAAGCCTGGAAGTTCTAGATGTCAGCAACAATAAGATAGAGGATAATTTCCCGGCATGGCTAGGGACATTGCTAGAGCTAAAAGTTCTTATTCTGAGGTCCAACAATTTTAAGGGTCATTTGGATTTTCCAAAGGTAGCTCATCTATTTCCCAAGTTGCGCATTTTGGACATCTCAGACAACAACTTCATTGGTCCTTTACCAGCCAATTTGATAGCGAAACTTCAGGGGATGATGAGTGTACAGATCGGGCAAGAGCCAGAAGACAAATCATTGTACATGAGTTATATGTTTGGTAATGTAACCTATTACGATTCTGGGAAAGTGATCATGAAAGGAAATGAGATTCAGCTGGTAAGGATCTTGACCATCTTCACAACCTTCGACTTATCACTCAACTCTTTTGAAGGGAACATCCCGAATGTTATCGGACATCTCCATTCTCTCAAAGGGCTCAACCTTTCCCACAATCACCTCATGGGTTCCATTCCTCCAATCCTTGGAAACTTGACTAATCTTGAATGGTTAGATCTATCTTCAAACAAGCTTAGTGGGAGGATTCCTAAAGAACTAGGAGATTTGACCTTCCTTGAGTATTTGAATCTCTCAGAGAACCAACTCACGGGCCGCATACCTCAAGACAAGCAACTAAGTACATTCACGAGCGACTCATTTTGTGGAAATCTAGGCCTATATGGAGCCCCATTACAAAACACAAACCATGATGATGCTCACCCTGCTCTGCCACCACCGTCGTTCTTCCAAAAGGATAGTGCAAAAGAATTTGCAAGTTGGTTTGATAGGAAAGCAGTAGGGATAGGCTATGCGTCTGGAATTGTGATTGGAATCTCCATAGCGTATATTTCATGGGAAACTGGAAAACCCAAATGGGTTGCGCGAAAAGTGAGTTCAATGGAGAGAAGAGTTGCCAAATGGATGAAGAAGCCAAAGCAGAAAGCGATCAAATTTCATGGAGGCGTATGAAATTGTTAGACTGTGGTCACTTTGAGCTATGTGCAATGTAGATCAAGGTATAGAGCTTTTGTGGATTGAAGTGCAATTTCTTATATGGATGCTTGTTTTTGTTACGTTATCATCTTCTTCTCTAAATGTAAATTTCTGTATTGGGTTGATTGACAAAATAAACACGAAAGAGATCTTTCAAAAACTCGCTTTGCATCATTAACCCCCTATATGTCCTTTTCTTGGTCAGGGTACTCCATTCTTCTATCTCCATGGGAAAGAAAGAAAGAAAGATGACGAGCTGTCGAAGCCATTTAGCCCGGGTTTAAGGATTACTAATTTTGTCATTGGTCCACTCCAAATTTCTGTTAAAGTTGAAGGTCAATTATAGATCGTTGATTTGCACCTATCATCTTAGAGGTTCAAACCTCAAGGCATCTTCAAAATTCAATTCAAAGTAATCTTACTGTAAAATTCTAGTGTACCGTAGGCCAAAAAACCGAGACTTTTCCTTGTAGATATTGAAAGTTGTTGGTAATTTCAATTACTATTGGCAGAAAAAAATATGACCTTAACTGGCTAATTTAACTTGTCAATAAGCTACCAAAGTCATGATGAATTTATCACTGTCGAAATTATTAGTTAATCATTATCTTCTTTTACGTTCAACAAGTATGAAAGCAGCTAACTAACATCGTGATGGGTTTGCCTTCTTCCAAATAACTTAGTAACTTTTTTTTTTAAAAAACTTTTACAAGTAAGATTAAGCAAATTGGAATGTTCAAAGAGATTAGTAAGTTACTGATTTCTTTTAAGTTTCATAATTATAGTTAGTAATTTACCGACATTGTAATGAATTCATTAATGTTCAAATAAATTTGCAAGTTACCCACTTCTTTTATATTCTACTGCTGTAATTAGTAAATTGCCATTTACAAGTATGTTTTACTGATAAATAGATTTAAACTAATTTACGTGATTTTTTTAGAAGATGAAGTATCAATGACAGTCTCTTCAATAGGTTTATCCCCTCATTTTGTTCAGTGACTTAGCGAGAATAAGGGTATGTTTAGTTTAATTTTTCCAAAGGACATTTCTTTTAGCTCAATACAACTTTCACCTAGCATTTGCATAAGAAATAAGAGGAAGGAGGCATCCATGACTTAAGCCATTCTATTAACTAATAAGTAATATATAAACATCATTGAATTCTTTGGTTTCTCAAAGGGGAAAAAGGCTAAACAAATGATGATATAAATTGTTCATTTTTACTCCCCTTTTCTTGGATTAATCTATCATACTTATTAGTTATTAACATGTGCCAGTTGGTTGCATTAGCATTTTCCTTTGGATCTTAAGCGTTGAATATATCAACAAGCAACCAAAGGTGAGTTCTATTTCTATGAATGAAAAGATTTTTCATCTATATTATTATCGCTTATTTTTAACATTATTTACATTATTTGTCTATATATATGTGTGTGTGTGTGTGACTCTCTTCATTTCTTTAGTCATGTTCTCTAGTATAATTCGATATGAGATATATTTGTAAATTAGCAAATAAAACAAAATACTTTTTTGAAATGATATGCTTTCCATTCTGAAGACAACGTATTAATTCCCAAACCTTAATTGGCTATTTCCGTCCACAGCATGGACAATATAACTAGTGAATATATCTGGTTGACTCCTTCTAATTATTGAGCTAAGTTAATTACTTGATTTTATTTTATTAGTGCTTCATGGACAATCATAGTTGTCTTAGGAAATTGATTAACGTCTATTTAATTTTAGTAAGTCCCAAATTTATTTTGTAACTTCCAATGTCACTTCGAATATATGTGAGCACCGCTTTCATTTTTAATTAAGTTGGTGAATTTTCTCTTGCCGTTGCATGAATCAAATATGGATGCATAGAAACTATACATTCCGAAAAGGTTGTATGGTAATAGAACTAGTAAGAAAAAAATGCCACAGAAAATAAACTGATTCCAGATAGCATATGAAGATCTGTAAATTACTGAGAATCCACCTACGCAGATCGAATATAAAAAGTATGATATCTAAGTCCTCCATTAGAGTGACCACATTCAAGACACACAATCGAGGCATTATAACCTCACTCACTTATGACAAAAGCCGGAGTCTAGTAGATCTCCAGCGCATTGCTATACTGAATGAAGCACACCAATTGTGAAATATTTAATCCCTTAAAGTCATGCTTGCAACGTCTGTGTCATACTCAAATGAAGCTATATGGACGTCAATACTTCAAGGGCTAGTGGAAGAGGTCGAGGATGGTGGAGCGAGGAAAGGGATGGAGAGGTTGGCCGGGGTTTGGGAGAAAGATGGGAGTGGTGGGAACGTTAACCCTGGGAATGTTGCTCTCGGGAGTGGCAGGAACGTTGCCCCCGAGAGTGGCAAGAGTGGCGGGAATGTCCCTCCTGGGAGCGTCAGCAAGTTTGGAATGTTCGGCAACTACAGCAGATGGCAAGCCGCTTTGCACCGACCCATTCACTTGGTTACAATGACTAGCACAAGTGCCAGAACGAATGCCATGAAAAAAGAAGTCACTTTTGGACGCCATTGATGCTGCTTCTTTTGATTATGAAAGTATATGCTACCTTGCAGGATGGATCGGAGCTTCGGATCCACGAAGGAACAAAGTGCAAGATCAACGATGGACATGAGGAAGAGAACAAGTTTCAGAGTGTATAAATAAGAAATGCACTGCACCGACTCCAACTAAATATAATGTAAATTCAGAGGGTGGAGTTAGAAAAAGATTAGGTGTGCGGGTGCAACAATGGCCATTGTTGACTTCCAGAAGAAAGTCGGCTTCCATGGGAGAGCACATATTGTTGCAGATCACTAAATCAGACATGTGCAAGTTACTCTCATCTAAACTATGATTTTCCTGTCTTAAAAGAAAGGGATGAGCATTAGGAAGAACCTTTCGATTGACTTGAAATGAAATGAGTCCTTTGTCCTTGCTCTGAATGAAAAAAGAAAATCAACAATGTCGAATTTAATCGATTCATTACTTAATATATGCTTTTGATCGAACCAGAGTAAGCTTTCGTCACTTAGACATTCTCTGCACCCCTTCAAATTGTCTAGATTGTAATTCAATTGGGATAATAAATGACTAGACCCAACGAAATGTGTGGAATTAGCGTATTTATAGTAGAATGCCTCATTAAATGTCGCAATATATAATCTCCCTTTACTAGTTTATAGCATCATCATCATGATCATCATCTCTCTCTCATCCATTGTACGATCATCTATTTTGCGAAGTTCTGAAGATTTCTAATTTGCCTAGATTTTGTAATTTAAAAAATTATCCACATCAACTTTTGTTGGATGGCCAACGTCTATGTCAATGGGGCCAGCCAAAATTGGTCAAATGAATTGAATTGACATAAATGCAAAATATTTAACACTGAATCATATTAAACAAAATTGATGAGTGAATTGATACAATTACAATAGATTTATGAATTTTTGGTAATTCTCATGCATTTTTCATGTGTCCTAAGATAGCTTTCTCATTCTTAGTGAAGAAAGCTTTCCCCAATCAATTGTTTTACCAACGAGAGCCAATTCCTTTTCTTTTCATTCCTCGATGGTGTCTTTCATCAAGATTGAGACTTTACTTTTCGAAGGATTATTCCTTTCCTAACCTCTTTATGAATATATTTTCAAGAAGAAACATCAAGAAGGCCTTTTCTAACGCTCGAACTCGATCTGCTGCGGCTGTGGCTTCGGCTTTTCAAGGACTCGAGGGAGAATAGCATTATTCCGCAGGGTTTGCCCCCCTTTCATTTACTCATGAATTCAATATGACAACACTTTCGAGGACATGGTTTGTTCTAGAGTTCAATGCAAAGCTTCGGGATGGTTTTTGACATGAATGCATCGGTCCAGTCTTTTTCCCTTTTCCGAGTGACGAATTTCGAAGAGTCCATCACGTAGGAAGGTAATAGACACTGATCTAGATGTCAACCATGTTAAACAATGTGCTTGGGTTCTCCATTTTGCAGAAGAAGTGATAGTAAATGACTTGTTGGAACTAGTATTAACACCTAGAGGGGGGGTGAATAGGTGTATAGGAATTTTATGCGCAAGTAATAACAAACTTTTGCAATCTATAAACTGAAATTAAATAGAGAGAGTAGAGAAGATTGCAAACTCAGTTTATAGTGGTTCGGCTTTAGACAAGCCTACGTCCACTCTCCGGTCGACCAACCAATCGCCTGTATTTCACTATATGATCAACGGTGATTACACACTCTCGAGTGCTAGTACTCGGTGATTTGTCTCACTAAGTCACTCTCTTTCTGTAAAGCACCTAGATCACTCAAATGTGCACTATGAACAACAATTGAAGAACTGAATCAGCTTTGGAATAATGTTCATCCCCTCTATTTTCCTAGGTCTCATCCTATCCTTATATACTCTCCAAGCCATACTCGACCGTTGGCTCTTTTCTTGAGAGTTTCATCTTCCCTTTCCTGGACAGACTTTATAAGGCAAGTCTTTTTGACCGTTTGAGGTAGATTGGATCCCCTTTGATTCTGTTCGCCCATACAATCAGAATCCGGGCTTCCATAAGTGTTCTATTCTTCTTTGGAAGTTGTTCGTTGATTGATCCTGCCAATCACTTTGATACAACAGAATCAATATAAATAAAGTCAGTGAAATACTTGACCGTTGGTGATCTTATCCTGTAGATTGATCTTAGGTCTGATGATCTCATGTTCTGAATATGCCCAGATTTTCAGTCTGGTTCATTCAGACTTAAAATCTCAGTCTAATTTGTTCAGACTTAAATCTTAGTCTGGTACGGTCAGACTTAAATCTCAGTCTGATACATTCAGAGTTAAAATCTCAGTCTGGATGAGTCTTTCCATCTGATACGGTCAGACTCTTAGACATCTCATGCTTTATCTTCTGCAACCAGTAGACTTTAAAACCTAATCTCATTCTGTGTCCTTTTCTTTCAAGAGATTGATAAATCATTCATAAGCTGTTTTGTTAGCATCAAAACTAGGAGTTTTCTCAACAATCTCCCCCTTTTTGATGGTGACAAAACATCTTAAACATATGGCTTCACGTCCCTGCAAAATATGGTTAAATAGACCTGTTTCCAACTATCCTGCCCAACTTATAAGTATAGCTCATATCAACCCTGCATAACATAATTACAGCTTAACAAGATACAGATTTTACAGACTTGTCAGTACATATTTCAATAAGAGAATGTCATCAGTCATTTATCATGCATTATCATAATGATAAAACCATCTGTCATCCAACTATCATGATATCAACAGCACAATGATAAATACATCGAAAGTCAATCAAAGAGCTGAGTCAAGAAAAAGTCAAGTCGAGCAAAATATATCTAGAACCAGTCGAGCACAAAAAACTAGTCGAGCACAGCACAAAAAAGCCATATCTACTCCCTCTTTTTGTCAACTTCAAAAAAAATAGTCAGTTGAAAAAGATCTTTTTAAGAGGTTTTCTTGTTTGGGGTCTGAACAAGGGTGAAATCCTCCATATCTGATGCAGACTTCTCAATCCTGTCAATACACTGATTGACTGTCTTCTCAAGGGTTTCCAATCTGTTATTGAAGGAGGTTTCCATCTGTACCTGTCGATCCCTGATCTCTGTTAAAAGTTCAAAGATCTTTTGATAATCAGTATTTCCAGATGAAGCTGCAGGAACGGAAATATTAATATTTTCATGATGATGCTCCCCCTGAGTTGATGCTTCATTCTGTTCTTGATGCCCCTCTTTTTCTCTGTTCTTATCTCCTTCTTCATCTTGTTCTTCTTCTGCGTCTATTTCTTTTGTTTCTTCTGGCTCATCCATTTCTTCATATCCTGCATCCTTCTGTTTTTCTCTGTGAAGAATGTGTTCTGCATGTTCCTCTTGTTCAGACATTCTCTGAGAATGTTGACGCATATTTGCTAGAATTGCAGAGATACTTTCTTCTTCATCTTCTTCATCTATCAGTAGGAGTTGTCTTCTCCTTTTAGAACTTGGAGATTCCTCATAATCTGCTTGATTTCCTTGAGGAGAAACTCTAGGAGATTGTCCTTGAGTTTCTTCGGATGTCTGTGTCAGGTCAAAATGCATCTGTCCTTCCTCGATTCTTCTTCCTCCTCTTCCAGCGACTCTGTTTGATCGTCTTCTAGGTGATGGAGATCTTGATCTAGATATGAAGGATCTCGATGCCATTGTTCGGAGAGGGTTGGTTTTGGACGAAGATTGTTTTAGAAAGAGTTTTTCTCAGTTAGGGTTTGTAAACAGACGTTCTGAAGAGTGGTGAGGAAAAGACTCGACCTTTGGGTGTTTTTATACCTTTGTTAGGAGAACAAGTGAATAGTCGAAAATAATTTAAAAATAGCAGTTATTCTAAATTTAACAAGAATATTCAATTATCATAGAAATATGCCAGAATATATGCAAATCAAATATTTGAATCAAAAAACTTACTCAAATAAATACCAGATTTTCATAAGGAAATAATACACCATATTATTATTTCCTTTTTCAATCACCCGACGATTTCCACTGTCAGACTTTTTCCTGTTCTCACAGAATTTATAAGAAAGGGTTAATGATGTTTAAACACCCACATATTGAATTGAATGTACCTTTGTCCAGTGGCTTTGTGAAGATATCTGCTAATTGATTCTTAGAATCAATGAATTCCACATATAAATCTCCCTTTTGCACATGGTCTCTTATAAAGTGATGTTTGATTTCAATGTGCTTTGCCCTGGAATGTAAAATTGGATTCTTGGTGAGGTTTATGACGTTCGTATTATCACACCTTATTTCTGTGCATCATTCTTCCTTGCCATAGTCTCTTAGTTGTTGTCTCGTCCACAAAATTTGAGAACAACAGTTTCCAAGTGCTATGTATTCCGCTTCTGCAGTTGATAAAGCCACAGTATTTTGCTTTTTGGAAAACCATGAAACTAGCATTCTTCCTAGAAGTTGGCATGTTCCTGAAGTACTCTTTCTGTCTACTTTGTATCCTGCTAAATCTGCATCTGAGTAGCCAAGAAGAGTAAAATCTGTTTCCTTTGGATACCACAGCCCTAAGTTTGGGTAAGTGGCTATATACTTAATTATACGTTTAACAGCAGAAAGATGTGATTCTTTAGGATCTACTTGAAACCTCGCACAAAGACAAACACTATATAGGATATCTGGTCTAGATGCAGTAAGGTAGAGAAGTGAACCGATCATGCTTCTATAATTCTTCTGATCAACCTTCTTCCCTTTTTCATCCTGATCAAGTTTGATGGAGGTTGCCATTGGAGTTTCTGTCCTCTTGCAGTTCTCCATTCCAAATTTTTTAATCAAGTCTTTGGTGTACTTCTCTTGATGAATAAAAGTTCCACGATTCGTTTGATTAACTTGAAGTCCTAGGAAGAATGTCAGTTCTCCCATCATGCTCATTTCAAATTCTTCCTGCATAGACTTTGAGAAGTTCTTGCACAAGTGCTCATTAGATGAACCAAAAATAATATCATCTACATAGATTTATACCAGCAGAATATCTTTACCTTCCTTCTTAATGAATAAGATTGTATCTACCATACCTTTTCTGAATTTGTTATCTAGTAGAAACTTGCTCAATCGTTCATACCAAGCTCGAGGAGCCTGTTTCAAACCATAAAGTGCCTTCTTTAATTTGTATACATGGTCAGGCTTTCTTGTTTCCTCGAATCCAGGGGGTTGTTCTACATATACTTCTTCTTTGATAAACCCATTCAGAAAAGCACTTTTCAAGTCCATTTGATATAGCTTGAAATTTTGATAACAAGCATAAGCAAGTAATAGTCTGATTGCTTCTAGTCTTGCAACTGGAGCATAGGTTTCATCATAGTCTATTCCTTCAGATTGAGAATAACCTTTAGCCACGAGCCTTGCCTTGTTTCTGGTGACTTTCCCAAGTTCATTAACTTTGTTTCTGAATATCCATTTGGTTCCTATGACTGTTCATCCTTTTGGTTTGGGTACCAACT
Organism: Corymbia citriodora subsp. variegata; assembly: GCA_014858505.1. NCBI lineage: Eukaryota > Viridiplantae > Streptophyta > Magnoliopsida > Myrtales > Myrtaceae > Corymbia > Corymbia citriodora. The sequence continues at coordinate 35,768 of MU089836.1, forward strand.
TCCACACATCATTTCTCTTAAACTGTTGAAGCTCTTCTTGCATTGCTTCTATCCAGCTTTCATTTTCCAGTGCTTCATCAATTCCTTTGGGTTCAATTTCAGAAATCAGTGCAACAATACCTGTGTCCTTTTTGTTTCTTGATCTAGTTTGAATCTCTTCGTAGATATTTCCAATTACGAGCTCCCTGGGATGACTGGACTTATGCTTCTAGTTTCTGTTTGGAACTTCATTATTATTAGAATCTTCTGCTGATGCAGGAGTATCAAGCTGAGATAGTCGTTCTTCATGAGTTGCTTCTTTGACTGTTTCCTGGGAAGATTATGCTCCTTTGTTGAGACCAAATCCTTCAGTAGCTGCATTTGATTCTGATTCTTCATTTATTGGATTGCTTTGTTTTGAGACTTCTTTCTCCAGAAACTTTACGTTCATGGATTCTTCCACTGTCTGAGTATTCTTGTTGAACACTCTATATGCTTTACTCGAGTTTGAATAGCCCAGAAACATACCTTCATCTGATCTTTCTTCAAACTTACTAGGTTGATGATTAACATTTTTAAGGATATAGCATGGACAACCAAAGATTCGAAAATAGGAAACAATAGGTTTTCTTTCTTTGAAAATCTCATAAGGGGTTTTCTCAAGAATTGGTCTAAGAAATACTCTGTTAATAATATGGCAAGAAGTAGAAACTGCTTCTGCCCAAAATCGAGTTGCCACCTTGCTTTCTATAAGCAATGTTCTGGCCATTTCCTACAAAGACCTATTCTTTCTTTCCACAACTCCATTTTGTTCTGGAGTGTATGGAGATGAAAATGTATGCTGTATGCCATTTTTGTCACAAAAATTTGAGAAGTCTTGATTTTCAAATTCTCCCCCATGATCTGTTTTGATACTAGAAATAGAGTAACCTTTTTCATTTTGAATCCTCTTGGCAAATGTTGAGAAATATGAGAAGGTTTCTCCTTTATTTGCTAGAAAATATACCCATGTGTATCGAGAGTAATCATCAACTATCACAAGACAGTATTTCTTACCTCCAATGCTTTGGGTTCTGGTTGGTCCAAATAAGTCCATGTGAAGAAGCTGTAACACACGATTAGTGGAAATTTGTTTTATAGATTTGAAAGAGCTTCTAACCTGTTTTCCCAGTGTACATTCAAAGCAAAGCTCAATTTTCTTGTAACTTAGTGACGGCAAACCACGAACAAGCTTTTTGCTGGCAAGTTTGGAGATTTGTTTCATGCTGACATGCCCAAGTTTGCGGTGCCATATATCTGCTTCATCTTGGACTGTTAATAGGCATTTTGCAGTATCTTCATTTATATCCAGAAGATAAATGTTCCCATGTCTTCGTCCAGTAAAAGTCCGTGAAGAGTCATTGCTTGTTCCAGAACATAGGTTTTCTTTGAAGTTTATTTTGAAACCAGCATCACACAACTGGCTGATGCTGAGAAGATTATAGTTTAAACCCTTGACTAGAGAAACGTTGTTGATGATCAGGTTTCCGATCTTGACAATTCCCAGTCCTATAATGTTTCCTTTGGTGTTCCCTCCAAACGAAATTGTTCCTCCCTTGATTCTGTCGTATCTTATGAACATCTTTGAATTTCCTGTCATATGTCTTGAACATCCACTATCTAAATACCATTTCTTCTTACATTTGAAACTTACCTGCAATGTTTACAAACACTCATTTTTTCTTTGGTACCCAAATTTTCTTGGGTCCATTGAAGTTAGTAGTATAAGCTTTTTCTATCCATTTCCTTTGAACATGTCTCCAGACTTTAGAACATTTGTTCTCAAAGTGTTCTCTTTCTCCACAGTTAGAACATTTGAGATTGTTTCTACCAAAATGTCTTACAAAATTGTTTTTGAAATGATTTCTATAAGCTTGTCGAGGAGGTCTTTGTCTTATTCTTTCCTTGACTTTGGGAAAATCAATAAGGGAATCATTTTCCTTATAAAAACCTAGTCCAGACTTATCATAATAAGGAATTTTAATGGAAAGTATATGCTGTAGAGTTTTTGATCATTTGGAAAATTTTGTGGTAATATCTAAGAAATCCTTTTTGAAAGAATCATTCTCCTTTTGTAAAGAGTTTCGATTTTCATTAGTTTCCAAAAGTTCGTTTTTAATAGATTCATTCTCATTTAAAAGAAACTCTCGATTTTCCTTAATTTCCAATAATTCCTTTTTGAAATCATCCATTTTTCTTTTCAAGGAAGCGTTCTGTTGATTCAACTTGTAATTTTCCTTTTTTAATTTGGAAATCCTTTTCAAAGTAGATTTTAGATTTGAACAAAGCTCATTTATATAATGTAAAACTTCTATAGGAATCTCAGAATGATTTACCTCGAACTCTCTGTCTGAGTCTGTGTCAGAATCAGTTTCTGAGTCTGAGTCTGAGTGTGCCATTAGACAGATGTTTCCATATTCATCTTCACTATCCTCAACTTCTGTGTCACTCCATGTTTCAGCTTTGAGAGCCTTCTTGTACTTCTCAAATTTTCCTTTGTTCTTTTTGAGTTTGGGACAATTCTGTTTAATATGTCCCTTTTTCTTACACTCAAAGCAAATTACATCCTTGGTATAATCATCCTCGTCATCAGTTTTGCGTTGCCCAGATTGTCTGTTTTGTTTCCTGTTGTTGAACTTCCTGCCTTTTATGTTTAATTTCTTTACCTTTTTGATCAGCAGTGCAAGTTCCTCGTCGTCCAGTTCTTCATCAGAATCTGTATCATCAGAATCAGAGTTAGACCTAAGAGCAAGGGATTTTTTACCTCTGGATTCCACTTCTTCGTTCATTTGTTCTGCCTCATAAGACTGTAGGGTACCAACTAGCTCATCAACAGTTAGAGGTGAAATTCGCAGAGTTTCTCTGATAGATGTCTTCACATTGTTCTATTCTTTTGACAGTCCTCTCAGAAGTTTGTTGACCTTCATTGGTCCAGGAACAGGCTGTCCTTGATATACTAATCCGTTTACAATTTCTGTAAAATGACTAAACATATCTCCTATGGATTCTCCATGCTTCATCTTAAAGGATTCGTATTGACCAAGTAATATGTTTACTTTGGTTTCTTTGACTCGATCAGTTCCTTCATATGTCACATGTAGTCTGTCCCATACTTCCTTTGCTGTATCACAAGAATCTATACGATTATATTCATTAGGTGATAAAGCACAATATAGAGAGTAGATAGCCTTTGCATCAATGGTTTGTCTCTTTGTTATTTCTTCTGGAGAGAGAGTGGCTGATGGTTCTGGTTCCTTTCCATCGGCACTCTTTGACGTCTTTCTGGCGTTATCAGTGGGCTCAATTCCCCTATTAACCACATCCCATTCCAGTGGATCTTTCGACCTGAGAAAAGCCTTCATTTTATTCTTCCAGATATTGTAATCCTTGCCATCGAAGTATGGTGGACGAGTGTTGCTCTGCCCCTCAATTAAACCTGGTGCAAGAATACTAGCCATATAGGATCTTTAACTCAGAAGTAATAAACACTTCAAGATCTCGAGCACGTGGCTCTGATACCAATTATTGGAACTAGTATTAACACCTAGAGGGGGGTGAATAGGTGTATAGGAATTTTATGCGCAAGTAATAACAAAATTTTGCAATCTATAAATTGAAATTAAATAGAGAGAGTAGAGAAGATTGCAAACTCAGTTTATAGTGGTTCGGCTTTAGACAAGCCTACGTCCACTCTCCGGTCAACCAGCCAATCGGCTGTATTTCACTATATGATCAACGATGATTACACACTCTTGAGTGCTAGTACTTGGTGATTTGTCTCACTAAGTCACTCTATTTCTGTAAAGCACCTAGATCACTCAAATGTGCACTATGAACAACAATTGAAGAACTGAATCAGCTTTGGAATAATGTTCATTCACACTCTTTTCCTAGGTCTCATCCTATCCTTATATATTCTCCAAGCCACACTCGACCGTTGGCTCTTTCCTTGAGAGTTTCGTCTTCTCTTTCCTGGACAGACTTTATAAGGCAAGTCTTTTTTACCGTTGGAGGTAGATTGGATCCCCTTGGATTCTGTTCGCCCATACAATCAGAATCCGGGCTTCCATAAGTGTTCTATTCTTCTTTGGAAGTTGTCCGTTGATTGATCCTGCCAATCACTTTGATACAACAGAATCAATATAAATAAAGTAAGTGAAATACTTGACCGTTGGTGATCTTATCCTGTAGGTTCATCTTAGGTCTGATGATCTTATGTTTTGAATATGCCCAGATTTTCAGTCTGGTTCATTCAGACTTAAAATCCCAGTCTGGTTTATTCAGACTTAAATCTCAGTCTGGTACGGTCAGACTTAAATCTCAGTCTGATATATTCAGACTTAAAATCTCAGTCTGGATGAGTCTTTCCATCTGATACGGTCAGACTCTTAGACATCTCATGCTTTATCTTATGCAACCAGCAGACTTTAAAAACTAATGTCATTCTGTGTCCTTTTCTTTCAAGAGATTGATATATCATTCATAAGCTGTTTTGTTAGCATCAAAACTAGGAGTTTTCTCAACACATTCAATTATGTTTGATAATAGCCTATTAGCTGATGAGGCACGGTATGCGCCCTCACCCAATAGTTTCCGATGTTGATCACAAAGCCCTTTCCGAAATTGATTGAGCAAAAGGATGTTCTCCGGAGCTGTCGCAAGTTGTGATGCCCTCATCGACTTTCACATTTCGTGCTGGTTAGGAAGACTGAGCCTGCACAACATGTTTGTTCAAGAATAATTATTGAAATGAGCTCTATCGACAAGTGCCACGATGATGACACGAGAATACATATTATCACGCCAGTTACCTGGAAGCTTTGCCACAATGATGCTTGCGAATTAGTTCATACTCTAGAGGTTAGACTCGTGCTTTTCAAACGTATCGTTTCCACTAAGGATATAGGCTCATTTGACGGCATGTAAGGTGATTGCTGTAGACTTAGAAAAGTCTCCTGCTGATGTCTCCATAAAGCCTTCATAATTGAAAAGTCGTCTGAAGAGGATGGCCTCTGATCCACTGGGATCGATGTCTTCGAGCCCATGCAAGTTGTGACGTCCAAATCGACTTTGATCTTTCGTCTCGGTTTGGGAAGACTGAGTCAACTCGCTTCGTTTTCCTATCCGACAATACAATTATTGCAAGAACTTTCCACGTGTAACATTCAAACGATAGTTTAGGTCAGACTTGTGGACGGACAAATTTGCTAGTTGCGGTCTTGTTCCAAGACAAGCCATTCGCGATTTGATTTATTGATTTGGGTTCTTTGAGATCGTGCCAAGCTAGGATTTTTCGCCCGCCCCTCACCAACCAAAGGCAACATTTGTTGAAACTCCTAGTTTTGATGTTAACAAATCATTTTATGTAAGTATTTATACATATCTCCAGAAGGAATAAGCCATAGGGTGGTGTATGTTTTTGAGTCTGCAAGTGGCAGAAGGAAAACATACGGTGTTTCTGAGTCTGACCATACCAGACGGAAGACTTGAAGAAATACAGATTCTGAGTCTGACCGTACCAGACTGAAATCTTGAGCAGACTCAAAACTTGAGTCAGTTAGACTCAGAACGAAACTTCAGGAATTGATCACCAACGATCAAGTATTTCACTTACCTTGTTTACATTGATTCTGTTATATTAATTCGATTGCAGGATCAATTAAAGTACAACTTCCAAAGAAGAATGGAGTACTTATGGAAGCCCGGATTCTGATTGTATGGGCGAGCAGAATCCAAGGGGATCTGATCTACTTCCAACGGTCAAAAAGACTTGCCTTATAAAGTTTGTCTAGGAAAGGGAAGACTAAACTCTCAAGGGAAGAGCCAATGGTCGAGTGTGGCTTGGAGAGTATATAAGGATAGGATGAGACCTAGGAGATAGAGAGGGATAAACAAATTCTAAAGTGCGATTATGTTCTTCAATTGTCTAAAGTGCGATTTTGAGAGGTCATAGTGAATTACCAGAAAGAGTGACTCAGTGAGATTCATCATCACCGGGTGCTAATACTCAAGAGTGTGTAATCACCTTTGATTTTATAGTGGAATCCAACCAATTAGCTGATTGCCTGAAGAGTGGATGTAGGCTTGTCTAAAGCCGAACCACAATAAATTGTGTTTGCATTCTTCTCTACTCTCTCTATTTAATTTCAGTTTATAGATTGCTAAGGTTTTGTTTGAATCGTGCGTAAAATTCCTTGACACCTATTCACCCCCCCTCTAGGTGTTAATACTAGTTCTAACAATTGGTATCAGAGCCCGGTGCTCAGAGTTTTTGAAGTGTTTGTTACTTCAGAGTTAAAGATCCTCTATGGCTAGTATTCTTGCACCAGGACTGATCGAGGGACAGAGCAATACGCGACCACCCTACTTTGATGGCAAAAAAGTACAATATATGGAAGAACAAGATGAAGGCCTTCCTCAAATCAAAGGATTCACTGGAATGGGATGTAGTTGCTAGAGGAATTGATCCAAATGCTGAGACCAAAGGAACTTCAAAGAAAGATGATGGGAAAGCAACAGAAACATCAGCTACCACTTCTCCAGAAGAGCTGACCAAGAGACAAACTCTTGATGCTAAGGCCATCTACTCCCTTTACTGTGCTTTTATCACCTAATGAATATAACCGAATATCTTCTTGTGATACAGCAAAGGAAGTATGGGATTGACTACACGTAACCTATGAAGGAACTGATCAAGTCAAGGAGACCAAAGTAAACATATTACTTGGTCAATACAAATCTTTTAGAATGAAGCATGGAGAATCCATAGGAGATATGTTTAGTCGTTTTACAGAAATTGTAAATAGATTGGCATATCAAGGACAGCCTGTTCCTGGACCAATGAAGGTCAACAAACTTCTGAGAGGACTGTCAAAAGAATGGAATAATGTGAAGACATCTATCAGAGAAACTCTGCGAATTTCACCTCTAACAGTCGATGAGCTCCTTGGTACTCCACAGTCCTATGAGGCAGAACAAATGAACGAGGAAGTGGAATCCAGAGGTAAAAAGTCCATTGCTCTTAAGTCTAACACTGATTCTGATGATACAGATTCTGAGGAAGAGCTGAACGACGAGGAACTTGCACTACTGATAAAAAAAGGTAAAGAAATTAAACAGAAAAGGCAGGAAGTTCAACAACAGAAAACAAAACAGACAATCTGGACAACGTAGAACTGATGACGAGAATGATTATGCCAAAGATGTAATTTTCTTTGAGTGTAAGAAAAATGGACATATTAAACAGAATTGTCCCAAACTCAAAAAGAACAAAGGGAAATTTGAGAAGTACAAGAAGGTTCTCAAAGCTGAAACATGGAGTGACACAGAAGTTGAGGATAGTGAAGATGAATATGGAAACATCTGTCTTATGGCACATTCAGACTCTGACTCTGAAACAGACTCAGACTTAGACTTTGAAACAGATTCAGGCTTAGACTCAGATAGAGAAATGGAGGTAAATCATTCTGATATTCCTACAGAAGTTTCAGATTATATAAATGAGCTTTGTTCTAATCTAAAATCTACTCTGAAAAGGATCTCCATATTAAAAAAGGAAAATTACAAGTTGAATCAACATAACATTTCCTTGAAAGGAAAAGTGGATGATTTCAAAAAGGAATTTTTGGAAATAAAGGAAAATCGAGATTTTCTCTTTAATGAAAATGAATCTCATAAAAAGGAAATCTTGGAGACAAAAGAAAATAGAAATTCTTTACTAAATGAAAATGAGTCTCTCAGAAAAGAAATTTTGAACATTACCACAAAATTTTCAAAAGGATCGAAAACCCTGCAGCATATACTTTCTATTCAGATTCCCTATTATGATAAGTCAGGACTTGTGTTTTATAAGGAAAGTGATTCGTTAATTGATTTTCCTAAAGTCAATGAGAGAATTAGGAAGAGACCTTCTCGACAGGCCTATAGAAATCATTTCAAAAAGACTTTCATAAAACCTATTGGTTGGGATCATCTTAGATGCTCTAACTGTGGAGAAAAAGAACATTTTGAAAACAAATGTCCTAAAGTCTGGAGACCTATTCAGAAAAAATGGGTAGATAAAGCATATACTAACACTGAAGGACCCAAGAAAATTTGGGTACCAAAAATGAAGTGAATTTGCATGTTATTCGCAGATAAGTTTCAAGAGAAAGAAGAAATGGTATTTGGACAGTGAATGTTCAAGATACATGACTGGAGATTCAAGAATGTTTATTGTTTTAGAAAATGTTAAAGGAGGGACAGTCTCTTTTGGAGGAAACACCGAGGGATACATTGTTGGATCAGGAACAGTCAAGATTGGAAGTTTAATCATCAACAATGTATCTCTACTTAAAGGACTGAACTACAACCTTCTGAGCATCAGCCAGCTATGTGATGCTGGATTCAGAATTAACTTCAAGAAAAATTTATGTTCTGGAACTAGTAATGATTTTTCTCAGTTATTCACTGGACGAAGACATGGGAACATCTATCTTCTAGACATAAATGAAGACACTGCCAAATGTCTAATTTCAGTCCATGACGAGGCAAACATCTGGCATCGAAAACTTGGACATGTCAGCATGAATCAAATATCCAAGCTACACAACAAAAAACTTGTTCGTGGATTGCCCTCATTAACCTATAAGAAGACAGAGCTTTGTTCCGCATGCACTTTGGGAAAACAGGTTAGAAATTCTTTTAAATCTATGAAATAAGTTTCTACTAAACATGTACTACAGCTGCTTCATATAGATCTGTTTGGCCCAACTAGAACTCAAAGTATTGGAGGTAAGAAATACTGTTTGGTAATTATAGATGACTACTCTCGTTTTACATGGGTGTTCTTTCTTGCTAATAAAAGTGAAAATTTTTCTTATTTTTCATTATTTGCAAAAAGGGTTCAAAATGAGAAAGGTTATTCTATTTCCAGCATTAAAACAGATCATGGAGGAGAATTTGAAAATTAGAACTTTGTAGACTTTTGTAACGAAAATGATATACAGCATACGTTCTCCTCTCCTTACACTCTAGAACAAAATGGAGTTGTAGAAAGGAAGAACAGATCTTTGCAAGAAATGGCTAGAACTCTGCTTATTGAAAGTAAAATGGCAACTCGTTTCTGGGCAGAAGCAGTTTCCACGTCTTGTCAAATTATTAATAGAGTTTTTCTGAGACCAATTCTTGAGAAGACACCTTATGAGATTTTCAAAGGAAGAAAACCAATTGTTTCCTACTTCAAGATTTTTGGTTGTAAATGTTTCATTCTTAAAAATGCTAACAATCTTCCAAGCAAGTTTGAGGAGAGATCAGATGAAGGTATATTTCTGGGTTTTTCAATGACCAGTAAAGCATACCGAGTGTTCAACAAGAACACTCAGAAAGTGGAAGAATCTATGAATGTGAAGTTCCTAGAGCAAGACCCCTCCAACGAGAGCAGAACAGAAATTGAAGATCCAGAAACAACTGCTGCTCCTGAGAATTCAACTCTCAACAAAGAAGCTGACTCATCTAAGAAAATTGACACTGAGGGAACTCATGAACAAAGATTGACTCAGCTAGATACTACTTAGTTACAAGAAGATGCTGATGACAGCGTGGTACAAAGCAAAAACTGGAAGCATAAGTCCAGCCACCCTCAAGAGCTTGTCATTGGAAATATCAGTGAAGGAATTCGAACCAGATCGAAGAATAAAAAGGAAACAAGTATTGTGGCACTAATCTCTGAGATTGAACCCAAAGGAATAGACGAGGCCCTGACAAATGAAAGTTGGATAGAAGCAATGCAAGAAGAACTTTAGCAGTTTAAAAGGAATGATGTATAGAAATTGGTTCCCAAACCCAAAGAAAGAACCATCATAGGTACCAATTGGGTATTCAGAAATAAAGTGAATGAACTTGGTAAAGTAACTAGAAACAAAGCAAGATTTGTAGCTAAAGGCTATCCACAGTCAAAAGGAATAGACTATGATGAAACCTATGCACCAGTAGCAAGATTGGAAGCTATCAGACTATTACTTGCCTATGCTTGCTATAAGAACTTCAAGTTATTTCAGATGGATGTAAAGAGCGACTTTCTGAATGGGTTTATCGAAAAAGAAGTCTATGTGGAACAACCTCCTGGGTTCGAGGAACCAAGAAAGCCAAATCATGTATACAGATTGAAAAAGGCTCTATATGGATTGAAACAAGCGCCTCGAGCCTGGTATGAACGACTTAGTAAGTTCCTACTAGACAACAAATTCAAGAAAGATATGGTTGATACAACTTTATTTATCAAGAAGGAAGGTAAGGACATTCTTCTAGTACAAATATATGTAGATGATATTATCTTTGGTTCCTCTAATGAACGATTGTGCAAGAACTTTTCCAAGTCCATGCAGGAGGAATTTGAGATGAGCATGATGGGAGAACTTACATTCTTCCTAGGACTTCAAATCAACCAATCAAAACAAGGAACTTTCATCCATAAAAAAAATATACCAAAGACTTGATCAAGAAGTTTGGAATAGAGAACTGCAAGAAGACTGAAACTCCGATTTCAACATCCATCAAACTTGATCAGGATGAATCAGGGAAGAAAGTTGACCAAAAGACTTATAGAAGCATGATTGGGTCTCTTCTCTATCTTACTGCATCAAGACCATATATTATATACAGTGTGTGTTTATGTGCTCGATTTCAAGCAGATCCTAGAGAATCTCATCTTACAGCAGTTAAGCGGATTATTAAGTACATAGCTACTTATCCATCTCTGGGTCTGTGGTATCCTAAAGGAACAGACTTTACTTTCCTTGGTTACTCAGATGCTGACTTAGCAGGATGTAAAGTGGACAGAAAGAGCACATCTGGAACATGTCAATTACTAGGACAGATGCTGGTGTCATGGTCTTCTAAAAAGCAAAACACCGTGGCTCTATCAACTGCAGAAGCAGAATACGTTGCCCTTGGAAGCTGCTGCTCTCAGATTTTATGGATGAAACAGCAACTACGGGATTATGGAAAGGAAGAGGCCTGCACTGAAATAAGGTGCGACAATACAAGTGCAATAAATCTCACCAAAAACCCAATCCTACATTCCAGGGCAAAACATATTGAAATTAGGCATCATTTCATCAGAGATCACGTACAAAATGGGGATGTATTCGTGGAATATATTGATTCGAAAAATCAATTGGCAGACATCTTCACAAAATCACTGGACAACGGTACATTTGATTCAATATGTAGTAGATTAAATATCATTAATCCTTTTGTATAAAACACTTCAAGACAGGATATAGTCTGGGAGAAGCATTTGGACCAATCTTCTACATAGCTCCGAGAAGAAATTGATGGTATGTTTAAATTCTGGCGCTTAAATTTTTGTCTGATTAATCCTAGTCAGTTATTATTAACAAAATAATTGATTTGCATAATTTTCGTACTTGCCTAAGTTATCTACATATATTATCCTTTTTAATAGTCTTCGAAAAACTGCTATTCTGAGCCAAAAGACACGTCTTTTCATTTTCAAAGAGTCTATAAACCCCCCCAAAAAAAAGACGAACTTTTCACGACACTCTTCACAAATCATCCTTCAGAAACCCTAAAAGAACAATTTTTTCTCTCTAAAACAAACCAAACCCTCTCCGAACAATGGCGTCAAGATCCTCCATGTCCAGATCAAGGTCTGTGTCCCCATCTCCCAGAAGAAGATCCAACAGGATTGCTGGCAGAGGACAAAGGAATGTAGAGGGAGGACAGACGCATTTCGATCTGACGCAAACTTCTGAGGATTCCCAAGGACAATCTCAAAATGCTTCGATTCAAAGGGATGCAACTGAAAATCTGGAGCCTCAGAGAAATTCTCCATCAGATTCTGAGCGAAGAAATGTCTCCAGTAGAGGTACGTCTGGTTTAATCCTGCCTAAACCAGAAAACCCTCATTCTGTTATGAGAATGTATCAACACTTAGTGCGAAATAATGCTATGGAGCAGATGAAACTTTATCTGTTGAGAGAAAAAGGGTATGCGAATGAACTTCGTTTGGTTCAGGCTGTGCAATCTACAGAACCGCATTCCAGACGAAGTGCACAGGGAAGTGAAGTGAGTAGGGAAAATGCCCTGGTAGAGAAGGAAGATGATGAACGACTCTATAGAAATTTTGAAATCAGAATGGGAGTTGCAGCAGTGGTTAGAAATACCACTGGGAAACTATTCCGGTTGAAAGAACATAAGAACTCTTATATTAGATTGCTGGAATGAGGAGTTATGCATCACCGGATCGTGGACTTTGATTTCTTGGATGTTGCTGATGTGAACCTGCGAGAACATTTTGAAATGTTGCAGATGGACCAATTTTGCACTGACTCTGCTATTGTTTACCCTTAACTAACAGCATACTTTTACTCAAATTTGACATTTTTGTCTCCAGATAAAATGCAGTTTAGTGTGTACGATAGGTTTTACGATGTGAGTACAGATGTTTTGGCTGACATAATGAAAGTTGAAAGGAGACCTTTCATGCCAATAGAAGTCACCTATGAGACTGTCTGCAAGTATCTTACAAAGTCTGTTAGGCCTACTATTACCTATCATTTCTTAACTTCAGCAAGAACTATTTTGCATAAAATCATCATAAGCTGCATTCGTCCCAAGGCTTCATCGAAAACCGATGTGTCAAGATTTGAGGCCAAACTAATGTGGGCAATTGAGAAGGGAGTTCTATTCTTACTTCCTCACACCGTTCTTTTACACATATATCGAACAATTTCGAAAGATAAAGGACAGTTGCCGTATGGAGCCTTGGTGACCAGAATCTTTGAATATCACAAGATTGATATATCGGGCAGACTTTGCACTACTGAACTTCCAACCATGGTTATCGATCTTAAAATGATAAATAAGATGAGGCTAAAGGATGTTGCAGAGACATGGAGAAGAAAAGAGAAGGAATTAGCAAATGCATCAACCACATCAAAGCGAAAGGGAAAAGAGATGGTTGCTACAGAACCTAGTTCCAAGAAGAGAAGACAACTGTTACCGCATGATGATGATGATGAAGAGGAGACGATTTCTGAAATTCTGGTGAAAATGGGTCAGACTGTACATAGAACGACAGGACCAGAATTGCCTCCACTAATAGTGACAGAAGAAACTCTTCCTAGTGCAGCACCTCAAACTGATGAGCATGTGGAAATGTCAGAGCCAGAGGAAGTTGAGTCTGATAAAGGTGAACCAGTAGAAGGGGAAGAAATAGAAGAAGAAGAAATTCGAACAAATGAGGGTGCTATTCCTGATACTGAAGAGGATAGAAATATATTAGGACAGCAAGGACAGCCAGAAGCATCAACTCAGGGGGAGCATATGTTTCAGACTGGTGAGACAGATATGCCTGCAACTTTATCTGATCGTGCCGATTCTCAGAAGATATTGGCTTTGCTTATGGAAATAAGAGATCGTCAAGTTGCTATGAAAAGCTCTCTCAACTCTAGACTAGAGACTCTCGAGCAAACAGTTCATCAATGTCTCAACAGAATCGAAGAGTCTACCACGGATATGGAGGATTTCACCCTTGTTCGGACCCCAAAGAAAAAATCTTCTTAAAGAAATCATCTTCTGGTTTACATTATTTGAACCTGTGTCAAGTTTTTGATTGTGACAAAAAGGGGGAGTAAGACCTGAACTTTGGATTACTTTGGATTTTGAACCTGCATTGGATGTTTTTGTTTGAACTTTTTGCTGAACTTTGCGGTTTGTTGCTTGTGATCGTAAACTGAATTATTGTTTGCTGCTTAGTCTATTTTAATTAATGCGTGAAGCATGAATTATCCGATGTAAGCATGTGAGCATCACTACTCCTGTTATATTTGGAAGTATGCGTTGTTAATCATATTTTGCAGGGGACAACAAACAAGAAGCATAAAAAGTTTTGTCACCATCAAAAAGGGAGAGATTGTTGGAAACTCCTAGTTTTGATGTTGACAAATCATTTTATGTAAGTATTTATACATATCTCCAGAAGGAATAAGCCACAGGATAGTGTATGTTTTTGAGTCTGCAAGTGGCAGAAGGAAAACATATGGTGTTTTTGAGTCTAACCGTACCAGACAGAAGACTTGAAGAAACACAGATTCTGAGTCTGACCGTACCAGACGGAAGACTTGAAGAAATACAGATTCTGAATCTGACCATACCAAACTAAAATCTTGAGCAGACTCAGAACTTGAGTCAGTTAGACTCAAAACGAAACTTCAGGAACTGATCACCAACGGTCAAGTATTTCACTTACCTTGTTTACATTGATTCTATTATATTAATTCGATTGCAGGATCAATTAAAGGACAACTTCCAAAGAAGAATGGAGTACTTATGGAAGCCCGAATTCTGATTGTATGGGCGAGCAGAATCTAAGGGGATCTGATCTACTTCCAGCGGTCAAAAAGACTTGTCTTATAAAGTCTGTCTAGGAAAGGGAAGACTAAACTCTTAAGGGAAGAATCAACGGTCGAGTGTGGCTTGGAGAGTATATAAGGATATGATGAGACCTAGGAGATAGAGAGGGATAAACAAATTTTAAAGTGCGATTCTGTTCTTCAGTTATCTAAAGTGCGATTTTGAGAGGTCATAGTGAATTACTAGAAAAAGTGACTCAGTGAGATTCATCATCACCGGGTGCTAACACTCAAGAGTGTGTAATCACCTTTGATCTTATAGTGGAATCCAGCCAATTGGCTGATCGCCTGAAGAGTGGATGTAGGCTTGTCTAAAGCCGAACCACTATAAACTGTGTTTGCATTCTTCTCTACTCTCTTTATTTAATTTCAGTTTATAGATTGCTAAGGTTTTGTTTGAATCGTGCGTAAAATTCCTTGACACCTATTCACCCCCCCTCTAGGTGTTAATACTAGTTCTAACAACATTAATCACCTCATCAACGCCCGCTACATTACCCAGTGCCTCAATTAAGAAGCTGTTTTTGCTATATACATGTCGCGACCTATTGTTTCCGTCCCGAATAGGGAAGAGGAATGTCTGAATAAATATATAGGTTTAGGGGTATTGTCCAAAGGGTGGGTCTAGGACCCTCATTAGACATGGGCTTTCCCAAGCCCATACCCCGCGCAACGTTGGGTGTTCATGAAAATCTTCAAATGAGGAGTCGCCACTAGCCTATTGGGGTCGGCTAGAAACCAAGCGAGGCATGGGAGTGAGCCTCACTTTCTACGTAACCAGAGAATCTAGGATCGGGGACTTGATTACACTAATTAACCAATTAGTGCCCTTTCGGTACCTAATCTTGTTCATTTCAAAAAGGACTTTTGTCAGGCAGTTTGGATTGATTTTAGAATTAACCACTAACATATGAAGTGATCATGCGGGTGCACAATCATCAAAATAGCAATCAACAATTAAAGAAAGCATTAAATAAATTACAGACGAAAATAAATCCTAATTAAACTAAGGGGCAAATTATAATCATCGCATCATAAGCATGCATTCAAGGGCAATTATATCCAAGGATACTTAAAACCCTAAGGTAAAGCCGTAAGGGCTTGCTCAGTTTTGAGCACAATTTAAACCGATGATTTTCCGACATTTTTTTAAAGAGAAAATGGTCTAAGAATTATTTTAGAGCTTTTTGGGAAACTCTAAAACAAACTAGGAGTTTTTGGGATTTTTGAATTTTTTTGGAATTTTCAATATTTTAATATTTTCTGGTTTTTTTTTATTAAAAAAATATTATATTTTTTATTTTATTTTATTTTATTTTATTTTTTTATGAATTTTCAGGTTTCTGAATTTTCCATGAATTTTCTGAAATTCCGAAATTTTTTATGATTTTTTAAAAAATATTTTTCATGTTTTTATGATTTTCTGAATTTTTTATTTTTTATGATTTTTTATAAAAAATATAATTCGGACCGGGTCAGGAAACCCGGCCCTACTAACCTGATCCGGACCCTGTTGGTCCGGGTTGGGCCACAAAATACTGGGCCGGCCCTAAATCACTAGGGATTAAAAAAAGCCCACGAAATTCCTTTTTTAAAAGAAAAGCCCACAAAAAAATTCGTTTTTTTTTATAAAAAGAGCCCACTTCTAATTTCTATCTCTCGACCCAGCCATCCCGGCCCGCAACGAACCCAGCCCGGCGTACACAAGCCCAAGACGAAGCCCACCTTCCTATTTTTCTATTTTTTTTATTTTCCGATTTTTCCCATTTCTTTTTGTCTTTTTCTGCTTTCTTTTTATTATTATTATTTTTTTTTCTTTTGGTCTTCTTCTTCTGGTCTTCTTCCCCCCGTCCTCTCATGCATGCCCGACGCCTTCATGCACGAGGACCTCCAAGCCCGAAGCTCACCCGCTCTCTCACCGAAGCTCGCTCGCTTTCCGATGGGCAACCACCGCTCGCCGGACATCCCCTTTTACCGGCGTCGGCTATCGCCGGCCACTTACCCGGCGACCGCGAAGCTGTTTTCCGGCGCAAAGGAAGCTCCCATTGACTCGACAATGAACAATGATTCCACGCAAACCATACGAAAAAATGACATGATTCGAACGAATATAAGTGCAAACACGTACAGATCCCGAGTTAGGACGTGAGCAGGCTTCGTTCTTCTCTAGGGCATTTTATCGAACATTTGGCGTGTGCTACTGAATACTAAGGTTTTCGGCTCAACCGAGCCTTGAACATGCCTTGGGGGGTCTCGAACATGACATACAAGGAACGTGGGACCAAAATGCAAGGGCGGCGAGGGCCGAAGCTTGCGCGAGCCGGATGGCCGCGAGCTCCGGCCCGGTGCGCCTAAAACGGAGCAAGAACGGAGCCGAACTTACCTGGTTCGGGAAGGGCTGCGGCGGATGGGCCTCCGGCGACGGCTAACCGCTCCCTCGAGCTCGCCTTCTCCCTTCGGTTCCCTTTTTCTCTTGTCTCCGGTCTCTTGGAATCCTCTCGCAGTCCTTTCACTCGGCTCTCTCCCTCTCCGATTTTTCTTTTTTTTCGTTCCCGATGCCCCTGGAGCCGTTCTGTTCTTTTTCACCTCTCTATTCCTCTCTCCGATCTGGTTTTTCAGAACAGCCCCCTTTTACTCGGCTCTCTCTTGCTCTCTCGGTCGCTCCGCTCCGGTTTCTCCTTCTGCCCTTTCTTCTTTTTTCTGCCTTTCTGTCTCAGTCCCTGCTCGTTCTCTCCGTTCTCGGTCTCTCCTCCTCAGATCTGGTTTTTTTCAGAGACTTTCTCTTCCTCTCTTTTCCCCCTGGCTCTCCGTCCGTTTCTCACTTTTTTTCTCGGTTTTCCAGGCCCTCTTTCTGCTTTGCTTCTGCTGCTGCTTTTCTGCTCTGACTTGTCAACCTCCACTGCTGCAACCTGCTGCGCCTCTGCTGTTGACCTGCTGCCGCTTCTGCTCTGCTTCCATGTTGCTTTCCCGCGCGTGGAGGAAAAGAAGAACGAGGAGACTGGTGGGCCGAGCTAAAACAGAAGGGAGAAGAAGAAAAAAAAGAAATGGGCTGAGCCCGTGCGAGGAAAGGGAAAGGGCCGCAGGGGGCCGGGCAGGCCCAACCCTGGCCCGGCCTCCCTTTTTTTTCTTTTTTTCTTTTTTAAATTAATTATTTTTAAATTTTTTAATTAATTTTTTTTTAATTTTAATTTTTTTTTAAACTAGTGATGCAAATGTTCCTAATGTCTATATGCAATGCAATTTTAGTGAAAGAATTTTTTTGTTAAGAGATTAGAAACTAATCTCTAATTTTTCAATGCAATTAATAAATACTAAAACAAATCGCCAAAATTTAGGTGTCAACAAGTAGGTATCGTCGGGAAAAGAGAGGGTCGAGTAATCGGAGCTGGACAAACAATTAAGGCCGGGGCAGCCGCAAGTTACAGCGGGATCGCCGATGGTCCAGCATGAATATTGAATGGGGATGTTGCTGCATTGGGACGAGGATGAGCCGAAGTCGAAAATGGACCAGAAAGTGGAGTGGACTCCCTGGAAGCTCCCAAAGGAGAAGAAGAGGAGGAGATGGTGGTTTGGTGGTTTGGCATTTCCTTGGTTCTTGTGTTGGTGAGGAAGAATATAGTCAGGAAGAATATCATCGTCTGGCAATTTAGAATGGACCGCCTAAATAATAAGGCGTTCAGAGTCTTAAGCTTGGACTCAAGACTGTATCAGTTTGATTTAAAAATAAAGTGCAGAAGCAACTAATAATAATCATGCGAACTTATAAAAATTTGGGAAAATTATCTAAAAAGTTCTAAACCTATTAGATCTAAACATTTCAATTTTACTAATTGATTCAAAAAAAAATTCATATTTTATAAATTAAGTCTATCCAGCCAACTTCGACTAAAAATTATTGATGCTGACGTTAACATTGACCGTACCATATAAGACGAATGATGCTGACATGGATAATTTTTAATGGTATTTAATATTTATTAGCATCATGTACTTTTCTTTTCTTTTCTTTTTCTTTTTACAACTCTGACCATCAAGGAGGTGAGTGTGTCATGGCCCTCGTTGATCGACAAACAAGGATCAACAAGGGTGCCAAGGCCCTTGCTTGTTGGCTAGTGAGGGTTGCAACGCTCTCACCCAAACTAGGTGAGGGTTGCGTAGCTAGAGATGTTTAAAAAAAAAGAAAATAAAAAAAATTGATAAAATATGAAAATTTTGTTAAATTTTGTCCATGCCAACGTCGATTGTGCCACATATGATAGTTTGCATCCACATTTGTGATTTTTAGCTAAAATTAATTGGGTGGACTCAATTATTAAAACGTAAAAAGGTTTACGATTCAATTGACAAATTTGAAAAATTTAGAACTAATTTGACAAAAACGCAATATATTTAGGACTTTTTGAATGATTTTCTCATTAAAATGTTACATGTTCGTTACATGGAAGGATTAAGCCCGCACAACAAAAAATCCCATTTTCCATATCACCAAACAAATACGAACCATCACAAATCGCCCACTACATTTCAACTCGTATTTTGTTTGGTAAGCCAATTATGTTAGTAAAAATATTTCATGGTCAGAAATTATCAATCTTAAAAATAGGTCGCAATAATAATTGGATACACGAAGGACTTTACAAAAGCCACTGCAAGTGATCGAAACTTCATTTAAGGTACGAGGAGCGATCAGGATTGGCGTAAGCACCTATCTCTTTTAGGACAGACAAAATGCGAACATTTAGTTACCTTCTTGAACTCGTTGTTCCTCCATGCTTGCAATTGATTGAAAACTTCGAAAATAACTATGGACTTCCATAGCGAAGTTAGCCCTTTCATTGTACCATAACTCTTTTTATCTGTTTTATGTTATCTTATTAAGTTTAAAGAAATCTGTGCTTTATTTTTGGAAATGTCGTATTTTCAGATCACTTACTACAGAGCACTGTGCTATAAATTTCTTGAGGATCATTGCATATGCGAAGGGGACGAAACATGGGCCTCAGAAAGCAAGAATGGTGGGCGATTGGGCCCTGTAGACTCCAGCCCACAAAGGAGGCATTCAATTGCCTAGAGTGTCCAGTGTGAGCAAATAAAGGTGGTTGAGACATTGATTTAAAACGACAGAAGAATCATCGTTATTGATAATCGGACCGGACCGGACCAATGGTTCAATCGGGAATCAGTTCGATTTTCAGCCAATTCATTTTTTTCTCAAATTTGGGCCAATTCAACCAATTTTTGTGGGACAATCCACCATCAATTAGAACAAAAGAACCGTTCACGAGATGGTAAAACCGAGTTGTCTCAAGATTAGGTACAATCAGCACGGGGTTAATCATAAGATTAACTCTTAAACCATCAAATTAGCACAGACGATCCACAAAACCAATTCCTATCAACAAGGTCTAGCCATAGCTGGCGGAGGAAAATAAAAGAAAAAAGAAGAGAAAATAAATAAATAAAAATAAATAAAAATTTGAAAGAGAATATTAAAATATTATTAATCCATGTTAGTGTCAATCGTGTCACGTAGGATGGCCAGCACTTATATTAGTAATTTCAAGGCAAAATTGGATGAATAAACTCGATTGAAGAAAAATGAATAAGTTTTTGACTGAATTAGTAAAAGTACAATAGATTTATAATTTTTTGGATAATTTTCTCATCACTAATAAGTACCTTAGGATCATTGATTAAGTAGATAAAAACATCTATCTAAAACATTAATTGTACTTATGCTTCACTCATTTTATGGAAAATAGTATTACTAGGCTAACAATCACTATTATTCACGGTGGACTTCCAGTCATATATTCCAAATTCAGAGAGAGGGGCAACCAAAAGGTCAAGTTTGGTCCTTTCTGTCTTATTTTTAGCCTTTTGTCCTTAAAGTTTTAGTTTAGGTTATGTGCAAATAATTTGGCAATACTCACTTCAAACCCAAAAAAAATATAGACAAACCTCATAGAAATATTGCTTTTATAAAAGCACTTCCCCCCTCCCCCCCCGCCCCCCAAAAAATGAAATTTTCACCAAAAAAATAGGGCCGTTAAAAGCATGGCTACTATAATCAATCACATTAGAATGATCAATTAGAGGATAACACATTGATTATCTAGCAAATAATGTGTCCCCAACTGAATGTCATATCTCATTAAATAATACAAATTAGTCGTTCATGATATGTTTGAGATAATATTCTATTTAAAAAATGTTTCTAAGCACACAATCCATATGATTTATTAGAATACTTCATAAAATTTCATAGCGTTGAGCCTAATGGTGGCGTAAGTGCTTCAAATTCTAACAAAAATGCTAGCCTAACAATGCTGTAAGTACTTCAAACTAACAGCGCATTTTGAGCCTTTAGTATCACTTCAAACGCAACAGGCCAGGACATTTTATTAATTAATAATTTTGCTTAATAAGATTGCAAGCATTTAGGGAAGAGGGAAATGAACAATTTTGTTTAATTTAATAACTTAAAATCTATATATAATCTATTTTATATGAGACAACTGGTTGTTCAGATGGCAAATTTGAAAAGCAAATTTAATTCTCAAATAAAAGTTTAATGGTATCCCAGGCAGTGGGATTTGGGATTTTTTTTTTTTAATTCCCATTAAACCAGACAAAACTAGACAAACAGGTCGTTCGGTTTCCTTGGGATAATATGGGGTCAAGTGCAGTCATCTAAGCTTTTTCACACGGAAAACAAATTTTAAGAAAATGTTTTCCAGATTTTCTAGTGTTTGTGTCAAGGAAAATAAACTAGCTAAAGAAAATATTTTCTACCAATAGAAAAAACACCTTCAAAGTAGGCGAAATATTTTTCGCTTTTCAAAAAACAGAAAACATTTTGCATCCCATTTATTTCGTCTCTAGACCAAGCAGTTTCTTTCACAAAACACATTTTGTTTTTATTCTTTTATTTTTATTCTTTTAAAAAATCAATTTTTTTAATTATTTTTAATGTTTAATTTCTTTTTCTTTCTAATTCTTCCTTGGCCAGTCGCCGGCCACAATGGCGGTAAGCAATCGACCACAAGTCAACAAAGCACAAGCTTGCTAGATTCAATTTTGCCTGCCTCTAGCGAGGCGGAGCTCCACTTGATTCGGTAAGGTCAAGCTCACCCGAGGTAAACAGCTCCTGTTGCTGCTGGCGCTTCTGCAAGCATTTGCGCGTAGCTCTGTCCACCGCCGCGAGACGTCCATGCCCAAGCCAATCCCTCCCTCTGTCTGCATCATTCCCTCCTTTGCGTCCAAATCAATTCAATCCACTCGGGTCCTTCAAGAACGAAAAGACTACCCACAGAAGCAACCCCGCAGATTTCATGGGAACTCTGACGAATTTTCCCTCCCCTTATTCTCACACTTCCCTCAGAGCTCGCGGCCTTGGGGCCCTGCATAATTTGAACGAGGAGAGCAAAGATGAAGGACATCTTTGGACCAGGCAGAGGCAGACCTTCACCATTGGCCAGCAGGGCTCGACCTCACCGGAATTTGGTGAGCTTAAACCTCATTGACCTATGATGAGGCTGGAACCAGCAGCCATCGGAGAAGGAAGAAGCAAAAAGATAAGAAAAATAAAATTAATTAAAAAGTTCGAAACTTTTGGCAAATTACCCAAAAAAATCAAATTAAATACCAAACAGCAGAAAATATTTTATAGTTCATTTTTAACTTTCAACGGAATATTGGAAAATATTGTTATTTTCCTAAAAAAGGTTTCTTGAAGAATTTTAGAAATATTACATTTTTTGCAAAACCAACATGGCCTTAATCACGAAGAAAGCTAGTGCATTTGTATTTGTTGCTTAAATAGTTCTCTAGTACAATCTATGATAAAATATTTTAATGGAATGACATCACTCTCAACTATACTTGATAGAATGGATTGGACCTACTACTAGATTCAAGAATTCATGTGAATTGGGCTCACACGAACGGATGTTATTGAATGAAATTTGTTCAGCATGTCATCAAGTTTGCACAATCTAAATTTATTTATATTTAATGATAACTCTACTGATAATATGATATAAATGCACTTTTCACCTTTTTTTTTTTGTGCATCATACAATAGAAAATCAACCTAGACATTTGACCACAAATTTGTGAACTCAATAGTCAATAATACGTTTACAGTGCTTTTTCTAACACTCCATAAAATAAAATAAAAAACTACGTCGGTCTCGTCTACTTGATATAGAATTAAACCCGAGTAATTACTATTCTGCGGAGATGAACTTTTAGGTCGACAAGCCGCGAGCGATCTTGAGGTAGATGGTTGAGCTCTCAAATCGATTTGAATGCACTATAAACTTATCACAATCATCCTCTTCGCAATTCCTTCATCTTACTCATTCGTGATCCTGTGCAGGCCAAGCTTTTACTGGGGCTCCAAGTGTCGGTGGACCCAATGAGGAAAGTATATTTCACCAGTATGATCTGCCCTGACTTTAATGTTTTTCCTCTTGCTTACCAACTCCAAAACCATCATATTGTAGCTGTAAACATCCAATTTTTGAGAAACCCCTCCAATTTTCCTTATAATCAACTTTGGAACAATGTATCCAATGATGCCCCGAGCACTTAGCATTGAAATGATGCTCTCTTCTCTTGGGAAAATTTTGGCAAGACCAAAGTCGAAAATCTTGGGGCAATAGTTTCCGTTGAGGAGAATATTGTGAGGCTTTATGTTAGATTGCAAGATCCTTGTGTTACAGCCTTTATGCAAGTACTCTAACCCGTAAGCAATGCCAAGCGGAATCTAGTACAACTTGTCTCAACTCAATTGTTGATCTACCTCTAAAGTGTTTCCTATTAAATATGAACTTTTCGAGTGATCCATTGAGCATGAATTCATAAAGCTAAGCTCTTTTGCTTCCATCAAAACAAAACCCCAAGAGGCCGACAACATTGACAAGATAAGTCCTACTTATGCTCGCGACTTCATTGAAAAGTTCTTCTACATCGCCTTTTAGCTTCTTTAGAAGGTTCACCGCCACAAGTTGATCGTCTCGAAGCTTGCCTTTGTATATTCTTGAAGATATGAGTCCCTCAATTTTCATTTTGCCGTCGAAATGTTTGCTCCTATGCTTTATCAAAACCAAAAACAAGCTGATCACTGGTTTCTTCCTGAAGGAAACCGTTAAAATAAGGGCGATCCCAATTCCGGCTCCCAACGTAGCGATTCCCACAAAAATGAAGAATATTTTCTAATGGCAAGCTCACTCCATCACTACTTCAAGGCTTTTAGGATATTCTGGAAATATTGATTCCATTGAGCAACGATGCAAGCTTACTGTCAAAAAGTCGCCACAAATTGCGGAGGAGATTGTAGAGAAGTGGAAGAGAAAGTCCTGGTTTAATTACCTATTCCACTTTTCAGTCCAACCTTTTGTTTTCTTGAGACAGTAGTCATCGGCAGTGAAAAATGTGTCAACGAATTGCAAACTGATAACTTCAAAGTGTTTTGAGTGATATAAAAGTCAGGGCACATCATAATGAAATAGATCACTCTATTTCAAGAAAGGAAAAACACCAAAATCGAGTGAAAAGATTACAAATTCACCAGTTTGGCTCGATTTTTTTCTTGAAATTTTCATGGATCAATGACTGACATCTTTTCATGACCGCCCTCGATGATGGTCGGTGCCCGGAGGGATGAAGTTTAGGAGTATTTGATAGTAAGCTCACACTCTAGCCATATCAGCCAAAGGTTTCAGCACCTCGCCTTTTGGTCTCGACCCATTGAGCTTGAGGTCTACACGAACATGGATTCTCTCAAACCTATACCTTGTATAACAATAAGAATGTGTCGTGACTCACTTCCACAAGAATGGTACACCTATAAAGAAAGGAGATTGGCTGTGAAAGATGGCTATTGTGGTATTTACCACAATAGCCCTCTCAATGGTACATTGGTTGAAAAGGATGGCATCACTTTTCGAGGGAGAGAAAGAATGTTGGGAACTGGATTGCAAATCGGGAGAGTTCGTGGGGAGGACCGGTTTTACGTCCCCGTGAAGGCGAGGAAGAACCAGAACCAGATGCAGAGACAATCGGCCGTGAGGAGTAAGAATGATGAGAGTGAAAGCCCCGATTGGAAGAGAAAGCATTTTATCTTGATAGACGAGTCAAAGTGCTCAGCTCTAACAGAGGAAAATGCAGCTCTTCCCACTTAAAAGAATTGTACCCGAGTTTGGGGATAATTTTCTAAATAACTATATGGAAGAACGAAAAGTTGAAGGAGATGACTAGGCCATACTTTTGAGTTCGGTTTATCTCGAAATTTGTGGAGGTAGACAATTCTAATTGCGAACTATACTATTAATGGAATATCCCATTGGATGACATATATAAGACTCTATATGAATTATGGAATGGAAAGTTATCATCCTATAATTTTTTGAAAGTATGAGGATAACTAGTCAAAGTGGCAATTCCTCTTCCTAGACAAACTCTCTTGGGACCTAAAATGATGGATTATATATTCATCGATTATACTTAAAATAGCAATGCATATAGATTTTTTGTTTACAAATCTGAATATGTGGAAATCTATGCTAATGTTATCCTAAAATCAATTAATGCTGAATTGTTAGATAAAACATTTCCTGCAAAAAGAAATCAAGACAAACCTAAATTTAGAAAATCAAAATTTGAAAATGATAAAGTTAAGGCTAAAGAAGCTGAACTTCAATTCTTGTTGTTTCCCACCAATGGCTAGCGAGCTCCAGCAACCCTTGCCGTCAAGCTCATTAGCCACTGGTGGAAGAAAAAGAAAAAATGGAAAATGAGAAGAAAAAAATTAATAAAATAATTTTCCTAAAAAAAATATATATATATATATATATATATCAAAAAAATATCCACATAAGTGCCAGCGATGTCATGTAAGATGATTAGCATCAATATTAGCAATTCCCGACCCAAATTGTCCTGATAGACTGGATTGATACTAACATGAAAATGTTTGAGACTAAATTGATCCAATTAAATTATTTACAATTAAATTAGTACCAATGCAATAGGTTTACAACTTTATTGGTGCTTTTAATACTTGACCCAAACGAGCTTGTTTGAATCACGACATTAAATTAGCAATATGTGAAGGAGAAAATTGTGGAATCTCTATGTATTAAAGATATCATAATGAAGAGTACAACATACTTATAAATTTTACCTTACCAAAAAAAAAAACATACTTATAAATTTTATGAGATAATTATCTAAGAACATATCAGATATGTATAATTAAATGGAGATATAGAGAATTTCTTACATATATGCATTATTGTAAGAGATAATGAAGTATCAAGGAAAATATCGTCTAACCTTCATATATGCGACTAGAGCGGGAGAGACAGACATGAATGGGGAGAGTGAGAGAGAGAGGAACAAGCACGAGAGATGGAAGGAGACGGACGGCCAAGAGAGAGAGAGAGAAGTGAAAGAATGTGTCCTTTAAAATCCCTTTTTTCTTCACATAGTTCAAGCCTTTAAGCCAAATGTTCTGAAAAAGATTAGGGCAAAATGGGTGCCTCCTCCCTTGCGTGCTTGAGGCCATCTAATGCATACTTCCTTTGTGTCCCTCCAATTTTTCAGTATATGTAACTTTTCCCTCCTCTTCTCGACTAGGAAAAAAAAAACTTTCCCCTCCTAATTCTTCCTACGTGGCCGGCCAATGTATGCTCCAGTTGAGAGTGTGTGGACGGCCACGAAAGCTCTCTTGTAGGCCACAATTAAGGCCCTCTCGAGGGGTCGGGCGCGAACCCACTGCATGGGCTTCAAAATGAGGCCCGTTCCTCCTGGTTAATTGGCATGACAAAGTTAATGTGTCTGTGAAATATAAAAGATCCGTGAGCCTTGTTTCCCTTTTACTTTATTATTATATAATTTATATATTTTGCATTTATATTTATATATTTTATTTTAGTTATTGTCCGTGCATTGGATTATTCATGCTGTAATGAAAATTCTAAAATTATAGTGTCCCTAATCATGAGAGACGCAAAAGGGGAAAATACCAAAAAAGTCCTAAACATATTACATTAGTATTAATTCAATTATAAATCTTTCAATTAGACCAATTTGATCCTATGTCTTGTGACATTAACACCAATTTGATCCATCCAATGAATTTAGAACGAAAATTGTTGATATAAACACCAGTCATCTTATATGGTACAATTGGCATTAACATGGATAATATTTATTATAATTTTTAAATAACTTTTTTTTCTTTATTCTCTTTCTATTCTTTTTACTCTCTTTTTTCCATGGCCTATGCTAGTTGCCAAGAAGGTCGCCCTGACCTAGGTGTCATGGAAAAAAAGGAAAAAAAATTGTAAAGAAATGGCCACGTCAGCGCCAACCATGCTAGTAAGATGACCGGCATACATGTTAGCAATTTCCAATCTAAATTGGCTAGATTGACTCAAATGGCAACACTTAAAAAGATTTAGAGCTAAAGTTAAAAAGTTTAGAACTGAATTGATACCAATACAATAAGTTTATGACTTTTTTTTGTACTATTCCCAATGTAATAAGCAATGTGAATACTAAATGATATAGGTCAACTTTTTGGGTTAGGGGTCAAATTTATGTCATAAATTAGATCCTGATTTCAATAAAATGCGATAGAGACCAACATGTGAAATTTTATGTGTCAATAATGCACTTTTCTCTTCTTCTTTTCTTCTATTTTTTTGCTTTTTCTTTTTTTTTTGTTACTTTTAGAAATTCAACCTATACATTTGATCACAAAATTATGAACAACTCAATAATCATAAATTTGCAATTGCTTTCTTTTTTCAAATATTCTCTTACAAACTACATCGGTCTGATATAATTGATATTGAAAAACCCTAACTCAAGTCATTACTCTCTTGCAAAGACAAATTCACACGGACAAGCCGTGAGATATCTTGAGGGTGATGACAAGGATGGCTCAGGAGGAATTTCCAAGGCATCAACACTTCCTTTCAGCATCTCCACAACTTGAGTCATACATGGTCGAGCTCTTGGATCAATCTGAATGCACCATAAGCCTATTACAATCATCTTCTTCGCATTTACTTTGTCTTCCTCATTTGTGATCCCCCGCAACCCAAGCTCTTCTCGAAGCTCTAGGCGTCGGTGGACCCAATGAGGGAAGTATATTTCACTAGGTCGATCTACTATGACTTCGATATTTTTCCTCCTACTGACCATCTCCAGAACCATCATGCCATAACTATAGACATCTGATTTGTGAGAAACCCCTCCGATTTTCCTTATGATAAACTCTGGAGCAATGTACCCATTGGTGCCCCTTACACCAACCAATGACACGATGCTCTCTTCTCTTGGGCATATTTTGGCAAGACCAAAGTCAGAAATCTTGGGACAATAGTTTGCGTCAAGGAGAATGTTGTGAGGCTTTATGTCAAAGTGCAAGATCCTCGTGTTGCAGCCTCTGTGCAAATACTCTAACCCATGAGCTATGCCAAGGGAAATTTGGTACAATGTGTCCCAACTCAGTAGTTGATCTACCTCCAATGTGTTATTCTTGTCAAATATGAACTTATCGAGGGATCCATTGGGCATGAACTCATAAACCAAAGCTCTTTTGTTTCCTTCAAAACAAAACCCAAGTAGGCTGACAACGTTGACATGAGAAGTCCTACTTATACTCACAACTTCATTGAAAAATTCTTCAGCATTACCCTTCAGCTTCTTTAGAAGCTTCACCGCCACAGGTCGACCATCTTGAAGCTTGCCTTTGTACACACAACCATAGCCTCCCTGGCCTAACTTTTCTGTAAAAGAATTCGTCATTCTCTTGATGTCTTTGTACGTGTATCTTCTCGAAGAGATAAGTCCCTTGATTTTCCATTCGCCATCAAAATGTTCGCTCCTCTGCTTTATCAAAGCCATAATTCTTCTAATCATCTGTTTCTTCCCAAAGGAAAGCATTAAAATAAGCACGATCACAATTGCAGCTCCTGTTGCAGCAGCTATTCCTAAAATAGACCAGAATATTTTCGAACAACAGTCTCATTTTATCACTTCATCGAGGCTTCTAAGTTGCAAATATAGAAAATACTAAGTGAAAAGCGCAGTTTAGCGGATTACCTATGATAGCTTTTGTCCCCAAAATACCAGGTTTTCCTGCTAGGACACAAGGCCTTATCAAGTGAATCCCAAATGAAGTAGTTACGAAACTAGTAAAGAAGTGCTTCCTACAGTGCAATAGATCTCGTATATATGTCGTGTGGAAGAATATATGGCTCATGCTTGGATCCACACTTATGCTATTTATAAATGAGGTCATTTCAAATTGAAAAACGGTTTTACCATAAAGAGTTAAGATCTAATTCTATGTTATATATTTCAATTGCACACTTCATCAGATTTTAACCCCACTAGTTGAGACGGAAGCTTTCTTTTGTTTGGTTGTGCGCAAGACAAAAGAAAAGCAAGTTGTTTTAGTCCAAGATCTGCCAGTTCTTCCATGAACTCGGCGCATCTTCACTCAATACATGTAAACCATTGTTGAATAATTTGGGATGCAGGCACCAACCTCATGATCGAACAATTAAGACAACGAAGGTTTTTAGAGGATGGGATGATGGAGGTCTTAAGAAGTATAAAAACTCGGAGTCTAAACTGTATGCCCAGCAAAATGAGACTGTCAGGCTTCGGGGGCATAAGCGGGTTGTTTTCCAATTAACAAGCAAAGGGAAGGATATGCCCAGCAATTCCCTCTCATTAAACAACTTTAGCTAATTAAAAACCACATATTACGGTGAGAGCAAGCATACATACCTTGTCGGTCGCAGGTCGTTGAATAGACTCCATCATGGCAAAAACAATTGAATTCTTGCCTTGTCCAGCCATACCCGCATCTTCCCCCCGATTCATTGCACTTTTTGCACTGTGATGTGTCGGCAATCCAGGTGATCTCAAAGCCTTTGCGCAGGACCTCACTGATATTAGCACTAGAGCTGCTGCCCGGGAAAGTTGACAGCAGTAAACGTAGAGCTTCAGGTGAAATCGGGACAAGGACACTGGATTTGCATACACCGGGTGCTGGAGTTGCAGGGTCCCCGGGGGGAACAAAGAAGCCTTTCCGGGACCCGGGACAAGAGAAACTATAAGGTTGAGGGGTAGGCGAATAGTCACAATTGTACAATAAGGTGGAGTTGAGGTCACTCGAGGTATAGCTGAAGAGACTGAAATTTAAAGTGGTGTCAACATAGATGTGAAGACATATATCTTCCCATAAATCAGTCCGCGCCACCTCAAGGACCTGTGCACCCCTATCCATGTGGATCACCCGATATTCCAGGGACATCATAGACAGGGTCAGGTTATCTCCGTCACAGCCGAGCTCGTAGCCAGGGTACCCACAATGATTTGGTTGCTCTTTATGCCTGAAAGGATAACTGATCTGTTGATCTCCGCAATCATAGGGAACACAATCTTGGTACGGCTGGAAGTAGCCGGAAGCTGGCACCAGGAAGTGAATATGGAGGGAGATGAAGAAGAATAATAAGAAGAATAAGAAGAGAGAGGAACATGACATGGTAAGATCCATCCAAAGGGAGATGGTGTTGGAGAAAACAAGGAGGAGGGTACATATATAAAGAAAGAGGACGCGGAGGATGGAGTAATGCTGCTTTGGGACTAACTTGATCCAACGCACTAACGAGAGGTGGACCAAGTACGACCGTGGACTTGGCTTACTATTCCCGTAACAGGATGCGCACACGCAATAGACGCGAAGATAGCAGTGTTCTAAGTAGACGCAGGCCATCCCGGAGATTAGAAGAAATCAGAGGCGACTAAACTTCATCTGGACGCCATGACCAAAAAACAAACAACTTCATCTGGACGCGTTTCTCTAAGTTAGCCAAGTCATCTTTGAACTGATTTGACTGAAGATATCGAAATACCATCAGCCCAAAAAACAACTTGGTTAACGACAGTGGATGGATTACCGACCAAAAAAAAACATGAGTGGATGGATTAGACCACAAAAAATAAAGAAACATCAGTGGACGGTAAAGGGCCATGACTCCGAATTGGGCCCATATATCGTGATTCACGTTGATGACCCACATTGGCTCTTTATCTCGGAAGAAAGTAGCAACAGCCAAACCTTGCCAGCTTTTCATGATACAAATTGACAAGTCCCAAAAATTGCACAAGCCTAGTGTTAGCAAGAAAAGAGAACCGACATCTTTCTGAAAAGATAACACCATTTCTCCATGAGACTTTATTCCAAGTTGCAACCAATTGTTAGAACCCTCTTTCAAAATTCACAAAACAAAACGAAGTTATCTCCTCCATTCACTACATGTGAGTCCTTGTACTTTATCGACCTCAAGAGAAATTCACTTTAGCTTGGGGGTGTTAAAATACTCACATCGCTTATCTAAGGGATTTTGTATTCTCTTTATATACACAGTTTTCATTCACCTATTGATTTTAATCTTTGGATTATAATTTGGACACGATATATTTCATGTATGGCTCTTGATTGGATTTTTTGATTTTTATGACTCAATTACACTTTTCTAATAATTTTTAAGAATTAATTGCACTTTTTAAAAGTTTTAAGATCCAATTGTACCTTTGTGACAAGTTTTAGGACTTCTAATACACTTATTGCTAGATAAATTATCTTTATTAGGCAACTTATTTTAAAATTAGCTAAAAACCTCCCATCATAAGCATCCTTAACATATAAACAGCTACCAAAATTTTCGATTTTAGAAGATAAAACATTTATCTTTTTCAAATCACGGAATAACCCCTACTCTATAATACTAGAAAATTAACCATTTCCTTTAAATAAACCACCTTAATCACTAACTAATAACCAATTTCGTATGGTTAATACCACAATCCCAAACTAGTATAACTATGATAAATTTATCTCAAATTAATTTTTTGACTACCAAAAATCTCAAACTTGTATACCTATAACAGATTTACTTCAAACTAATTTTTTAACCACCAAAAGTAAATTTGTGACAAATTCACCCTCCATTATTTCCCATTCAATTAGATTAATGATACAAAAATTACAAAATCATATACATGTGATAAATAAAAGGTAAAACCCCAAATTGGTATACTTGTCAACTGCCATATATCATCTAACTCAACAATTTAATATTAAAATTTAATAGAAACTAATGGATAGTACATTTGTTATAAGTATACCTACTTGGGGTTTTTTCTGGTCAAAAATTTAACTTGGAATAAATTTGTCACAAATAAATCGATTTAAATTTTTTCATGATACTAACCCTTTTAATTATAAAGTTCACTATTTACAAAAGAAAGTATATGCAGTGAATTTACTCTCTTCTTTCCCTTGTATTACACAAACTTACTATTTTTCCTCTTTACATACATAGTTTCATCTTTCTAACACCTAGTCATTCAGAGTCTTCTTGAAATCACTCAATCGTGTTTTCTAATCATGATCCATGACTCGTAGCATCTTCTAGTGGCATCAGAAACATTGTAATTTCATGTAATAATAGTCACAATCCCATGACAATATCACAAATAAGTACCAACAAACATCATTTTAATATTTAATCAACAACTTGGCATCACCCATGATACAAAATCATCAAAGATCACTGATAAATATAGTCTTGCCTCTTTGCTCATCATGTAATCATTAATACTATCCATAGTTCAAGCTCAAACAAGGATCAAAAGTACTAAAGGGATCAACCCATAAAAACTCACTTACCTTGGATGGAAAGCTTTGAGTGAACATAGAGCTTGATCCACCTCAAAAAACCTTGTTTAATTAAATGGAGAACACTAATTTGAACTTCTCGATCTTAGCTTGTATATTTCTAAAAATCAAGAGATTTGGAATAGGTTTAAGTGGTAGGCCTTCAAACTTTTTTAGAGAAGAATAAGAATGAGAAATGAGTTAATTGAGAAAGATGATGGTTCGAAAGAAAATGAGAAATAAATCTCGCATTTTGCATTTGATGCATTAATTAACCAAGATTAGGGTGATGTCATGGATGATGTCATCTCCTGGTTTAAAACATATGGTTGAAAATTTAAGCGATGTGACTAGATCAATTAGTGATAAATGGCTAAATTTAGTTGGCAAAGCTTGTGGTCATAAGAGAAGAGAGAAAGAAGGTTATTGAAACATTTGATAAGTATCTAAGACTCCGAGGAAAAATATGAAGCTCAAGTATAGATTAAATTAAGTTTGTGTCTCCTAAAGCCATTTTGGCCTTTTTCAGCGAACAGTAATCTTGCCACCCATAGCACTATCGCTATATTTCATTAATCTAGTCGTACTTTTGTAATCATAATGATGTGCTCATCACATTCAGATAATCAAATATACGCTAGATGTAATGTTGGAATCATAAAGTACTAAGAATATTATATATATATGTATATATGTGTGTGTTGGGGGGGGGGGGGACGATATTTTGCTTTAATTTTAGTAAGAAATTCCATTTCCATAAAAAAAAATAATTGCCAACATAACAAATAAGATGAAAATTTAGTAGAGAAGAGCAATCATATATCATAAGTAAAAAACAGTTTTTAGAAGTATAAGTATATTTCACTTTATTAACTGATATATGCCCGACGTATATAGTCTGGATTCCTTCCGTGACATTTTAACACTTTAAAAACAAAAGTTTGTGTAAGATAATATCTTTGTACAAGTCAATAGTTCAAATATCAATGACATTAGTCTTTATCGTAGTTCGATCATGTCATTGTTTATTCGCACTGTGTTCTAAATTATTTGAGGATCACTGCATATGCAAGAGAGATGAAACATGGGCCTTAAGAAGCAAAACCTTGCTCTTGTTGACTGAACTTGTAGTTTGTCGATTGTCTTGTTCACTGATAACTTTTGTTGTGATCAAGCTTTGCACTTACCAACCAAGCTTTGTATTAACAGTTGTCTGTAGATTCAAAAATCATAACTGTTTGTAAATTACTGCTATTAGTGAAATTGTTTCGCCGGGATTTAATCGACAATGAAACATCTTTTTCGAAAGTTGTTGTTTGGCTTTTGATGAGAGGAGATAGGTTATGTGGCGACTCCAGATAGAAAATATTCAAGCGGATAAGAAATAATTGCAATCCTTTATTTCGAATTTCGAACCAAACTTTACATACAAAGTGTGCCATAATTCAATCAACAATAAAACTTGAAAATACAACTATTTCTACAACAACGCATGTACACAAATTGTGTTGGAATTTAATTGACGACAAAACTCGAAAACGTGCAAAGATGTAATGCTAGAATTGAATCGACAACACAACACCCATGATAGAGATGCTTGTCAGAATTTAATCGATGATGAAACATCGAGATAGAGATACGCATTTGAATTTAATTGACGACATGAATCAGAAAGCTACAGCTAAGAAAAAATAAAGTAAAGATAAAAAAAGATTACATTTTGATTGTCGAGGGGGCTTTTCTAATTGATGAGAACCTAATATTTATAGACCTTTTGGGAGTAGTTTCTTCGTGTTTGTAATTGTGCTTCCACACCTCCTAAAATTCAACCCCATATTCCCATGTTGGTGAGTTTTTTCTTCAAAGCAGTTACTCCTTTAAAATAGCACCTCAATCTCTCAACGTTGCTCTAACTATTCTCCATCATCTCCCTTATCTACAAAAATTGGTCCTTTAAAATAGTACCTCAATCTCTATTTTTCACGATCTCCCTTATTCATAAGTGCTTGAACCTTGATAAAATCTCAACTATTCTCCATGATCTCCCTTATCTACATGTGCTTGAGCTTTGATAAAATTTATCCTTTGCATCGACCTTGTTCCTTAGTTAAAATGCTCATCGACAACTTTAGTAATATAATCCACAATCATTTGCCACTTGTCGATATGTGTCAATATTTATACTCAATGCAAATGGTCATTGCATTTTGATAATAACTAAAAAATCAAACATTTTTTGGTGTAAACATATGCCCCATTTTAAAAGAATTAAATGATTTGTTGATCATTCGATTCTTTTAAATTAAGAAACCCAAGAGTCATCACGTGCCCCTTATTACGGTAAATCACCATCATTGAAACCACCGGCCTCATAGGGTCATCACGTGCCCCCTTGTCATCGGCAAATTGCCCAATTGATACCACCAGCCCATGATTCTAGAAAATGTGGGATTATCAAGGTTCGTCTACACTAGAATTGAATGGCTCGATGGTTCTAGCAAGTTCATTATCTCATAGAAGGTATTGACGATAATTGGCTTAATCACTTCATTGTTGTATCTCCTCTAATAAATGTCGCATGGTGGCCAACATTACAGATTGCCCATTGGTGTGTTGTCTTGGAATATCAACATCTCTGCCCAGTACTTGCTTTGCCACTGATAGTGTAGTTGATGACTCAAAATATCCTATTTTATCATTAACACCTAAGTTGTGATGAAGAGTCATCACCACCAACATCATCAAGATTAAGTTGATTCCTTGTTTTCACCTTCGTATCTTGTCAAATTGACCACGACAGTTCCACAAGGCATGCTAGTTGTTTCGCTGGAATTTAATCGACGATGAAACATCTTTTTCGAAAATCATTCGTCGGCTTTTGATGAGAGGAGACGGGTTCTTTGGCGACTCTAAATAGGAAATATCCAGGTCAACAAGAACTAACTGCAAACATTTAATTCAAACTTCGAACCCAATTGTACATACAAACTGTGTCGGAATTCAATCAATGACAAAGCTTGAATAGAACCACTTCCACAACAACGCGTGTTCGTGAATTATGTCGGAATTTAATCGATGACAAAGCTCGAGAACGTGCAAAGATGTAACACCAAAATTGAATCAACAGTGTGACACCCATGATAAAGATGCACGCTGGAATTGAATTGATGACGAAACATCGGGATAGAGATATGTATCGGAATTCAATCAACAGCACGAATCGGAAAGCTACAGCTAAGGAAATACAAAGTGCAGAAAAATAAATATAATAAATATTAGATTTTGATTATCAAAGGGGCCCTTTTAGTTGATGAGAACTTGATATTTATAGGCCTTCTTTTGAGAGCAATTTCTCCATGTTTGTAACTGTGCTTCCACACCTCCTAAAATTCAACCCCATATTCCCACGCTGATGAGTCTTTTCTTCAAAGCAATTGCTCCTTTAAAACAGTAACTCAATCTCTATTTTCCATGATCTCCCTTATCTAAAGTGTTTGAACATTGATAAAATCTTAATTACTCTCTACAATCTCCCTTATTAACAATGCTTGAGCCTTGATAAAATCCTCTACATCAACCTTGTTCCTCAGTTAACATACTCATCGACAACTTTGGTAAAATAATCCACAATCATTTGCCACTTGTTGATATGTGTCAATATTTGCACCCAATGCGGACGGTCATCTCATGTCGATAATAACTAAAAAATCTGACATTTTTTGGTGTAAACAGAAATATAAAAACCCACATCATGATCCTTGTATAGTTTTCCATAATCAATTTCGGAACACTTGTTCTTGTATATTTACTTCCATCTTTAAGTTTCATGCAAATTTACTCTTCAGCATTCAAAATTTCCTGTCCCTTTGCCTTCTCGCAACCTTTAATTTTCAGTGCTTGCATTCCGGTTCCTTTACTTTCACATTCAATTACTTGTCGGTCAAAAATAAAATAAAAAACTTCGATTTTCTTAAATTTCATGGATTCCGTTGGAGATTTTCGCTTTCAGGAACAATAATATCGAACGAATGGGGGTGTCTACAACCATGATTTAACTAAGTAATTCTAGCAGAGTCACAAGAATGACCTTTGGTTCTGCCGCCATTGCGGATGCCAAGAAACCACGAATTACGGTGAGATTCCTTAAAGAACTTCAAAGATCAAGATAAGAATGGAACATCAAAAATTTATTGGACTTGGAGCTTTGCCAATTACATTTTTCTATTTTTCAAAAAGAAATCTGGGAAAGTTCTACAAAATAATATGTGAGAAATATATTGAGGAGAATTTATAGTTAACGAGTGTCTCAAGATTACAAATTGAGCATAAATGACAAGGAATTGCTAAGAGACACTAATGACACTTAATCATAGAGGAAGTCGGCGCATTTACAATGGTAACATATGTTGCTTAATCAAATGATATATCTCTCAACTATACTTGATATAAGGATTACATATGCTTAGGGAGAATTGTCCATGACGCCTTAAACATATTACATTTCTGTCAATTCAATGTTAAACTTTTCAATTTTGCCAATTCAGTCATAAATATTTTTCATTTTTGCTAATTTAATCAATTCAACCAATTTTGGTCGAAATTTGCTAACGTGGGCGCCGGTGGTGCCACGTAATATAATTAACGATGACATAAATAATTTTTAATTATATTTTAATACTTTTATGGAAAAAAAAATTCTTTCTTTCTTCTCCCATTTCTTCTTCCTTTTGTCGGTGGCCAAACCAGCTAGCCTCGCTCGTCACAGGCAAGGCCCAGTCAAGCAAGGCCGAGCCCTTGCAAGGGTTGTTGGGAATTCAAGTTCAAACTTGGGTAGAATAATGAAGTCAATATTGAGGGTGGCTAGCAAGAATCACTTAGAGGGGATGAATAGGTGATACAAGAAAATTATTGCGGAATAAAACTATTCGAGATAGAAGTCTAAATGTCAACAAACGCAGAAACAGTATTCAGAAGTATTTAAGCTCGATCTAGAAGTTTGAACAATAATCAACTTCTAGAACAAGGTTCAGAATCTGTTATGTCAAAAAACAGACTTTAGAAGCACCCAACACGTGTGCAATAATTATAACAATAAACAATAAGAGATTAAGGGATAAAAGAAATTGCACACAAATATTATAGTGGTTCGGCTTAGATCAAGCCTATATCCACTCTCCCACGCTGACAATCTATTAGCCAAATTTCATTACATGATCAATAAAAAATTACAACTTTAAGTGTAAACACTCAACGATAGATTATACTATCTCACTAAGTCACTTTTGTGTACTTCTCTCATTATCACAAACTTTTAAGCTCACAAAAGACAAGTGTGTATGGTTGAAGTACGCCCAGACTTTGGAATTATAAATTCTACGCTTCATTTTTTTTTTGCTTCTCAATCCCTTGATCTCCTTAAATATTCCCCCACTTCCAAACTAGCCATTGGATAGTATCTAGAGGATTGTCTTCCAATCTATTTGTTGGATAGAATTGTATTAAGAAAATTCGGTAGCCGTTAAGTGATAGAAGCAAAATCTCCATCTTGATTCTGGTCACCCATACAAGCAAAATCTAGGTTTTCATAAATAGAGCTTCTCCATTTGAAAAGAACTTGTCTCCAGGAAAATTTGGTAGCCATATCAACCAAAGGCGTCATCACCTCTCCTTTTGGTCTTGACCCATTGAGCTTGAGGTCTACACGAACATGGGTTCTCTCAAACCTATACCTTGTATAACAATAAGAATGTGTTGTGACTCGCTTCCACAAGAATGGTACACCTATAAAGAAAGGAGATTGGGTGTGAAAGATGAGTTTAGGGGTATTTTTACCACAACAGCCCTCTCGATGGTACATTGGTTGAAAATGATGGCATCACTTCATCCTTTTCAACTACATCACATCAAGTATGCTAAATCTTGGTGAGTACTCAACAAGACCCATACCTCGCACGACAAGTTCATTTATTATCTATGTTGATTAAATAACCTAAAATAAGACTTTCGGAGCCACCACTAGCCTCAATTTTGGGGACCGGCTAGAAAGCCCAATCGAGAGTCGGGAGTACTCTCTCGATTTCTACATGATTAAAGATCTAGGATTTGGGGACTTAGGTTATGTTAATATTTCTATTAATGTTCTTTCGGTACCTAACAATTGTCATTGTCATGTTACTTAAGGTAATCATGCGTCAATGTCGGTTTTATGCCATTCTAATTCTACTCAAAAAGAGAAAAGAAAGGTAAACACATTAAATGAAATTGCATTCTGCTAAGTAAATACCCAAGGAAAGCAATAAACCTAAACATGCATTCCTAAAAAAAAGTACAAAGAAAGGAAAAGAAGAAAGAAAAAACATGCGCCTTATCAACTTTTTTCATGGATCTTAGCAAAGGTGGACAGGAAACTAGCAGGGTGGAAAGAACGACTCATTTCTAAGGCAGGTAAGGAGATTTTGATTAAAACAATGGTCCAAGCTTTACCCCAATTTGCTATGTCTATTTTTAAAATCCCATTATCGATATGCCAAGCGATTGAAAGAAGAATATCCACCTTTTGGTGGAAGCAAAATGCCCTGAAGAAGGGAATCCACTGGAAAAGTTGGGACATACTTAAAGAGAGAAAAGACTGTGGGGAACTGGTCTTTAGAGACCTGGTGGATTTCAATAAGGCGATGTTGGGTAAACAAGCATGGCGCCTTATACAATCTTCGGACGCTTTGTGGAGTAAAATTTGCAAAGGCCTTTATTTCCCAAGAGGTGACTTCTGGTCGGCAACTAAAGGTACTAGACCTTCGTGGGGGTGGCAAAGCTTAATCGAGGGCAGAGAAACGATAGCTTCAGCAGTTAAATGGGTAGTTGGGGATGGAAAGAGCATCCGTATCAGAGAAGATCGATGGCTAAGTGCAGGTAAAATAGGGGGACCGGCTAACAGAAATGATCCTCAGATGGTAGCTGATTTGATAATGGAGAATGAAAGGCGATGGAATACGCATTTGGTCAAAGCCCTGTTTGATGAGAATTTGGTGATTGAAATTATAGCTACACCCTTACCCATGTCACCTACCCCAGATAAATTAGTGTGGACAGCGAACGCCTCAGGCCACTACACAGTAAAGAGCTGCTACAACAAAATTCGGAGCACCCACAAGCTTTGCCAAGCAAATCAACCTTCCTCGTCCTATCAGATTCCTTAAAAACTATGGTCGGAAATTTGGAACCTTCACACTTCACCTAAAGTCAAATTCCTAGTTTGGAATATTTGCAATAATGAATTACCTACAAAGGAAAATCTACAGAAGCGGCGCATCATACCTGACGTGGTATGCCCTCTTTGCGGTCAAGGCCCTGAAACCACCGAACACATATTCATTTTGTGCCCCTGGACAAGCAAAATCTGGTCAGACCACAGAATGGGGTTGAAAATTTCACCGGAAAACATAACAAGAGCTAATAAATGGGTGTGGGAAGCACTTACTGGTAGGACAGCAATGCAGGCCAAGGCGATGTTCGCTGAAGCCCTTTGGTCTATATGGCAAGCTCGCAACAATCTTATTTTCAGATCTCGCAAACCAAACACCAGCAAAGTGTTAGAAGAAGCAGTTTACCGAACCCAACTTCTTCAACGATGGTGCAGCAAAAATAAAAAAGCAGAAATCCCCACCTCTACGCAGTCAATGGACAGAACCCAGACTTCGACACTCCCCTGCACAATGCACGTCGACTGCTCGTGGGGAAGAGAGCACCTGGACGGATCGGTAGCCAGAGTGTGGCGAGACGCTGTTGGAGTCCTGATCGACGGGTTTGCACGAACGATCGCTGCCCCTTCTTCCCAAATCGGTGAAGCCCTAGCTATTCGTGAAGGTCTTCTGTTCTTGAAGTCCGCTCGAGAAAGTACGAACAGAAGTCTTCGAAGTGAAAGACCAGAGCAAACTGATCTGCACACTCTCCTGCTTTCGGATAACTTATTAGTAGTCAACTTCATCTTGGGCCGGGCTGCTGCTCCGTGGGCTGTGAAGCAAATAGTGGAGGACTGCATCAAATTGCTGGCTGAAATGCTGCACGTTGAGCTGCAATACATCCAAAGGGACAAGAACCAAATAGCCGATTGGGTCGCAAAAGCCCACAAGGCCAATATCCTCCCGTCCAACTGGATCGCACAACCACCACTTTCGCTGAAACTTTTATTATGTTCAGAGTTTAATTTATCATGTAATCCTCTATTTTCGGGTCACTAATGAAATGCTCATTTTCCGATCAAAAAAAAAAACCTATGGACGATTTTATAGGGTTTTCACTTAGTGAATGTTGTCCAAAAATTTTGAAAAAAAGTATATCATGACCAACATTCATATGGAAAATTTCATGAGACATTGAAGGATG
This sequence comes from Corymbia citriodora subsp. variegata, assembly GCA_014858505.1. Classification (NCBI taxonomy): domain Eukaryota; kingdom Viridiplantae; phylum Streptophyta; class Magnoliopsida; order Myrtales; family Myrtaceae; genus Corymbia; species Corymbia citriodora. Next base: position 76,340 of record MU089836.1, read on the forward strand.
AATCCAAACACAAAAATCAAAAAAAAAAAATCGAGAAATAGCATCAGTCAATTAGAAATCACAAGTCACAGTAATTAGCATGGACATCTATAGGCTGATCGATCTGCCTTAAATGAACTTCAAAAATTCTAAAAAAATCATATAACATAGATACATGTATTGTAATCGATTTTCATGAAAGAATTGACTAAAGAATCGTGTCATAAAAATTGGCAAAAAATCAACAAACCGCAAAAGTCGGAGAATCACAGAACACACAAAATGCAGCTCAGCATTATATAACGTATTATTGAATTTCATGAAGGTTTTCAGATAGTAAATGTCATCAGATCGGGATGTTCTATACATCATCGGAAAAATATTCGACTCAACTTCGAATGTCGTAAAGACATCAAACAAAAAAATGCTCGTTTACAAACTCATATTAAGTCACATTTCAGATTAGTCATTCAGGCACACGAAAATTGCAGATTAAGTCCAAACACTCAATCAAACAAGTTCAAGACTGGGTGACGCCTTGTATTCACCTACTTAAAGGAAATTGAAATTCTTGTAGAAAAAAAAAATTCAAACAAGTTCAAGTCATCATCAATCATCCAAATCCACTCTATAACATTTAAAACATCCGATAGCATATGTAATTATCATCAAATCAGACCTAGGTGCAAGCTCTAGCCTCAATTGCCTAACACAATCTCGCATCATCAAGCTCAAGAAAAAGAACAATGCCTTTTGTGTGATTTCTCAACGATTCGAGCTCAAATGGAACGAAACCAAAGCGCAGCCGCACCAAAGGACGTCAAGAGGACTCCAAGGAGTGCTATGGTCACCGGAGTGGCTCGGATCAATGCTAGTTTGCTGTTGGATCGCTATCAGTGAATGATCAGCTTGGTTTGAGTCGGTCGGACCATCGCGAGGAAATGAAGCTGAACTGGAGAATCGGCTGGGCTTCGAGAGGTGCTCCAACCATCGATGGCTCAGGGAAGAGGAGGCAAACGTCGCCGCTGCCTCCAGCATGAGGCCGATCGTCAGCAAGAAGGCAGTGAACAGAGGAATCGCGTGAGGCTGTTAGAGAGAGAAGGAAAAAGGAGAAAGAAGAGAGAGATCTATGTTTTTTGTTAAAATGCAGCAAATGAGACCCCCTCAATTTTGGAGGGAAAAATGCTTATATAATACCCCTCTAGATCAAATCCTAACCGTTAGTTTGATCCGACGGCTAAGGAATTGATCTTATGGATCTAACAAACTTTCTTAGCTCTTAAGCAAGGTTAGAATTAAGCATGTGCTCATTTAAAAAGCCTAGGGTTCCTTGAAATCGACGATCTGGGTCATTTTTGTTATTAAGGATTTAATTAGGGGCATTTTTGTAATTTCACAAAATATAGGGGTATTTTTGCAAAATATGAGAAATTAAAGGGCATGGGGAGATAAACCATGAGATGAGCCGCCCAACGGTGGTCATCACCAATGAAGAACCAGAAGGAGGGGAGCCAAACCAACCTCCTCCACTAATAGCCGGTCTAACTAGTCGGACAGGTCTTCTACTGGTTCAGTCTTTCTTTGGCCGGTTTGGGCCAATTGGTCCTGAATTTATGCAATTTAGTCCCTAAAAGAAAACTTCACCTAATTGGAATAAAAAAACAATCCAATTTAAAAACGGTCCAATTTTAATCAAATAAGGCTAATTAAACCATATAAATGCATTTCGACAATTTATAACAGCTTAATTACCTAAGCAATATGAAAAATGTTGGACCTATGCCATGGATGCACCTAATCAAACTTTGTAGGCTTAAATGAGGAATTTCACCTAATCATTTGCCAAAAATTGCATATTAATTAAAATTGAATTCAATTAAATTTGCAAGACACCTATAACCTAATTGCCCATGTTAAGAGAGACATATTGCATTCAAATTGACCTTGAATGAATAGCACGACCTTTGTGTAAAAATTAAATTGAGGGCAAATGTCGAAATTGTACTTCAATTCATCAAATTAAGTCTTATTCATGAATTGGTCGACTTGAACTTCATGAATTAAAGCTCAACAACCCTATTTTCCTAAAGCCAAGAGAGTTAAATTCCCCAAATTAAAGGTTCGCAAATGAATTTCGCAAAATTGATCTCGAATTTGGGCTTAACTCACAAAATTGAGTAGAATAGAAGTGTTTGGTTGCAAATCATGTTGGATTTATCCAGACCCCTAATTAGGGGCTGAAAATTCAATTAACATTCTGGTTTGCCCAATCTCAAAATTGTTGAACGATTGAATGGGTAATTGTCTCGAAATCAAATGTTGTAAAAGGAACTAGGCTTAATTATGGCTAGAATGAAAGTAATTTTATTTTTGATCGATTTTGAACCTAAAACCGAACAATTCGAAAAGCAAAGTCCTTAATCGATTTTCACAAAATTTTCCATGCTAAAGTCAAATTAAAGTAAAATAAAATGATTTTGTGATTTTTGCATTTTTCAATTTTGTTTGCCAAAGGTTTGACCAAAAGTCAAATCTTAATTAACTTTTTCCTAGGAATTTGATTTTGTAGTCAAATTTTTAAATTTTTCCAAAATTTTCACTTCCAAAATAAATTTAACCAGGAATCTTTTTGTGCCAAAAACCATATTTTGACTTAGGGTTAACTTTTGGTCAATGGGTTGACTAAAAAGTCAACCTGAAAGTTAACCATTTGACATTTTGGATTTCTGTGTAAAATGAATAGAAAATTACCTATTAAAACTAGGTCAACAAACAAAATTGAAAAACAATATTCTTTTGTTAAAAAAAGGGGTTTTGTTGCGATCAGAAGTCCCAATTTCAATTTTTTTACATTTATCAACGCATCGACTAAAAATCAAGTGTCAAACCATCTTACCAAAGAAATTGGAAACACATGCAAATGGATCTGTGGCTGATTGACTAACGAGGATGGACATTGACTAAAAAGGGGTTGGATTTCTCCAACCCCTTCCCTTTGCTCTTGGGCGTGGCGGAAGATCCTGGCTTTAAGAGATGAATTTCAACCCCATTTCAGATGGAAGGTAGGAAATGGGGAATCTACATCGCTTTGGTTTGATCCATGGCTTGACGTTGGTCCTCTAAACTCAATATTTTCAGACAGTGATATTCACCAATCAGACCTTGTTAGACAAGCAAAGGTAAATGACCTATACTCCTCTGATGGGTCCCAGATACGCCAGGAGCTGTTAATGTGGCAAATATCGATTCCCCATCTCTCAGATGGTCAGGACACCTTTACATGGTTACATGATTCAGCTGGAAATTTTTCAACGGCTTCGGCATGGACCATAATTCGGCACAAATCAAACCTGGTTCACTGGTCCTCTTTTGTCTGGGACAAGGCACTGGCCCCTAGACATCAGTTCCTCCTATGGCTCATAACCAAGAATCGACTACCCACACAAGTTTATCTCATGACATTTAGCAGGATTCCTAATTCTGTCTGTGCCTTATGCAACTCTAGGCCTGATTCTGTTAATCACCTCTTCTTTGACTGTAGTATCTCTAATACACTGTCAAATTTTTGGGCTGCTAAGTGTAATCTTCCATGGACCAACTCCACTTGGTCGGATAATCTTCATTGGGCTATAAATTCTATATCTGGAAAAGGATTTTACAGAGAGATAGCTCAATTTTCTTTTGGTGCATTGTGCTATATCATTTGGAAGACCAGGAATGATATCCTCTTCCGTGGCCATANAGAGAGAGAGAGAGAGAGAGAGAGAGATTAGTGTTTCTTTGGTGGAAAATGCAGCAAATAACTCTTGGAGGGAAAATCCATTTTATACCTCCCTTTGATCTTCGATCCTAACCGTTAGTTTGATCTGAGGGCTAAGGATTAATCCTATAGATCTAACAAATTTTATTAGCCTTTAAGCAAGTTTAGAATTAAGCGTATGCATATTTAAATGGCTGAGATTTCATAAGATCAATAATCCAAATCATTTTTAAAATTTAGGATCTAATTAGGATTGATTTTGTAATTTCACGAAAACCCGGGGCATTTTCGCAAAATCCAATAAATATGAGGGCCTAAAAGAATTGGCCATGTGACGAGTCACCCCATGGTAGTCATTGCTGGCCAAGAACAGGCTGAAGGAGGGCCGAATCTCAAATGGATCCATGCTACATATTTCAAAAGGAAGAACTTTTGGATTTCTCCAACCCCTTCCCTTTGCTCTTGGGCGTGGCGGAAGATCCTGGCTTTAAGAGATGAATTTCAACCCCATTTCAGATGGAAGGTAGGAAATGGGGAATCTACATCGCTTTGGTTTGATCCATGGCTTGACGTTGGTCCTCTAAACTCAATATTTTCAGACAGTGATATTCACCAATCAGACCTTGTTAGACAAGCAAAGGTAAAGGACCTATACTCCTCTGATGGGTCCCAGATACGCCAGGAGCTGTTAATGTGGCAAATACCGATTCCCCATCTCTCAGATGGTCATGACACCTTTACATGGTTACATGATTCAGCTGGAAATTTTTCAACGGCTTCAGCATGGACCATAATTCGGCGCAAATCAAACCTGGTTCACTGGTCCTCTTTTGTCTGGAACAAGGCACTGGCCCCTAGACATCAGTTCCTCCTATGGCTCATAACCAAGAATCGACTACCCACACAAGTCTATTTAGCAGGATTCCTAATTCTGTCTGTGCCTTATGCAACTCTAGGCCCGATTCTGTTAATCACCTCTTCTTTGACTGTAGTATCTCTAATACACTGTCAAATTTTTGGGCTGCTAAGTGTAATCTTCCATGGACCAACTCCACTTGGTCGGATAATCTTCATTGGGCTATAAATTCTATATCTGGAAAAGGATTTTACAGAGAGATAGCGCAATTTTCTTTTGGTGCATTGTGCTATATCATTTGGAAGATCAGGAATGATATTCTCTTCCGTGGCCATAACCTCTATGCTCCTTCCATGAAGCTATATCTCATTAAGATGGTTAAAGATAAAGCCCTTATCTTCAAATCGGTGGAAGATAACCCCAGAAATAGAAGGATGCAGCGGAGCTGGGGGATAGACCCTCGGATTTTTGTAGTGGAGCCGCCCTAGGCTTAATGTAGGGCGAACTAGGTTCTCTTGTAACCAATGGCCTTTGTCCTTAGGCTTGTTTTTTCTTTCGGCGAACGGGGTACCCTTTTACTCCAGTGACATGTTGTCCTGTTGAGTGGCTGTTGGTACCGTGTTCTCCTCCCCTGTTGTACAGTTCTCCGGTTGATTTTATTACAATCTTACCTTACCAAAAAAAAAAAAAATTGGCCTCCTCCGCTAGCAGCCAGTCCTTCCTTGGCTGGTTTGGTCCAATAGGCTTATGCAATTTATTCCCTTGTGGACTAAATTGAAAGAAAATCTTACCTAATTGGAAGAGAAATGGTCCGATTTGAAGAAAAACGATCTAATTTTGATCCAAATTAGGCTAATTAAACCATATAAATGCATTTTGGCAATTTATATTTGTTTAATTACCTAAATAATGTGAATAATATTGGACTTATGCCATGGGTACACCAAATTGGACTTTCTAGGCTTAAACAGGCAATTTCACTTAATTATCGGTCAAAATTTGCAAATTAATTGAAATCGGATTCAATTAAAAATTTTAAGACAACTATTAGCCTAATTACCCATGCTTAGAGGGATTTATAGTATTCAAATTAACCTCTAATTGGTGGTTTTGTCAAAATTAAATTGAGGGCCAACACCGAAATTGAACCTCAATTCATCAAATGAAAATTTAGTCATGAATAAGTCAACTTGAATTTCTCAAATCAAAACTGAATAACCTTATTTCCTTAAGGCTAAGTAAGTAAATCTTCCAAATTGATGAGTTGGCAAGTGAATTTCTCAAAATTGACCATGAATTTGGATTTAACTCATAAAATTGAGTAAAATAGAATTATTTGTTCATAAATTATGTTGAATGGATCTGAACCCCTAATTAGCGGCAAAAATGTCAATTTACATTTTGCATTGCCCGATCTTGAAATTGATTAAACGTGTGGATGGGTAATTTTCTCTAGATCAAATGTCATAAAAAGAACTAAGCTTAATTATGACTAGAACAAAAGTAATTTTTTTTTATTGATTTCGAACCTAAAATCGAAAAATTTGGAAAATGAGGTTCTTATTTGATTTTTATAAAATTCTTGGTGTTAAAATCAAATTGGAGCTAAAATGAAGTGATTTAGTGGTTTCATATTTCTCAATTTTTTGGGGTTAAATATTTGACTTTTTAGTCAAACCTAAGTTGATTTTTCACTAGCAATTCAATTTTGTGATCATATCTTTGAATTCTTCCAAAATTTTCACTTCTAAAGTAGAATTAGACTTGAAATGAACATTTCTATGCAAAAAGCCAAAATTTGACTTGATGTTGATTTTTTGTTAAACAGTTGACCAAAAACTCAACATGAAGGTCAATCATTTAACTTTTCAAATTTTCATGTGAAACGGATAAAAAATTGCTTTATAAGGCTAAACCAACAAACAATATCGAAAAATGACATTTTTTTTTTGTTTGAAAAAGGGCTTGGTCGCGATATGAAATCCCTAATTTGATTTTTCCATTTTTATCAATACGTTGACTAAAAATCAAGTGTCAACATCCTTCAGCTCTTAAAATAACATGGTTCCAAAAAATGCATGGACAAATATAGCCAAGGCGCAAAAGGCTCTTTCAATGGAGGTCCTATATATTTAATGTAATTAAGAACCAATGGATTTTCCTTACAATCTTTGAGTAAATTCTTGTAAATTTGTATTGAAAATTAAAATTGAGAAATTCACGATCATAAAGATAGTCTATGGAAATAAAGTAAACAATTTGTAAATAAAACTAACATTTCTTTATTCTAATAAATGATAGGTCCTTACTCATATTACAACACTAGAGAATCAGTTTAGAAAAAAAAAAAGAACATGAAGGAAGCATTGAAATGTAATGGGTATGAGAGAAAATGCTAGGTGAAAAGAAGTTGCTCGGTAGAGATGTGGATAGTTTTGTCTTTTAGTAAATTGAAAAAAATGAAAATGAAAAAAAGTAAAAAATAATTTTAAATCAAAAGTGGAACCAGCAAGGGATAATGTAGTTAAATCAATGTGATAAGGAGTGTTTTTTTTGTTGGTCAGTCCTATTTTGCCCCAGTTTGCTCATACTTTTGTTTTGCCTTATTGTAGGGCGTGAGAGTCAAAACTCACTCCTGAAACTAAATCATTCCAACCCAACCCTCTTGAAAAGATATGGATTTGAATCTTCCACCTCCCTTTCTCATGTGAGAAGGGTGGCAATTGGGGTAAACCCCAACAGTTGTGATAAAGGGTGTCAAAAGCCAATAAGGAGATGGAAAAAATGCGAGCCTAGTTTTATTTCGAAAAAAAAAAAGTATTGGATTTCTGCTTTGCATTTGAACTTGTAACAATATTATTCAACTTGAAGATACAAATGCTATGTTTGGCAGTTTAGATATAATTTAGAATATGATAAAATTTATCATATCCTACATTTAGTGCATGCTCAATACATGATAAAATTGGATATAAGAGGAATATAGATTGGATAAAATTATTCTATGAGAAGGTGAGACTAAAACGGATAAGATTTCCAATATCCATAAAAGCAAAGTTATTTTTCTTGAATGACAAACTTTTTAATTAACAAAATTAAAATTATATTTCAATACAAGCAATATTTGAATTCTAATATAAGAAATTAAAAAAACAAAAAAAAATTATTTTTAAAATTTAATCTTATTTTTATTTATATATTTATGTTTAATTCTATCTTATAATATAAATTTAATATATAAATATATACTTATATTTATTACATATTTTAGATATATTAGTGCAATTTACTACTTAATAAAAATTTATAGAGAATGATGGAAGGGGAAGAAAGAAATAAAAAATTAATTAAAAATAGAAGAAGATAAAATAAAAAAATAGAAATAAAGTAAGCAAGAGTGTCGAGAGAAATTTTTACCATCTCCATTTGTAAAATTTTTGATTCATTAATATTGATAATATATTTGATATTATTACTACAATCCCCAAACAATTGATAGGATATAGAAAAATCCTTGAATTTTATATCATATTCTATCTAGTTCTATCTTTGTTATAAATCTAGACGACCCAACATAACCAAAGTGTAAGATCTTGAAATTAGACCATGTAAAATAAGAACTTTGAAGTCAAATCATGTCGGGCATAACCACGTAAAAGATTGATTTACGTTGTGATTTTTCTTTTTTAACTTTTCATGTCCGACTGATTTGATTTGATATGATGAACTTGGACTCGGTAACAATTGTGGAAACCAACTGATAAAATTGTTTACGAAACTTATGCACCCGTCTTAAATGACTGGCTTTCAATTTGCAATTTTATAACCCACAATTTTCCTTCTGAAAAAATAGATAACCCACTTTAAGGGACGAATACTTTACTCCACATGGTGTCAACAAATTCCAATCCCCGATTAAAGAAACCCTAATTTCCTAAATTAATGATCGAGATTTATTGAAATATTAAGGGGAGAGGACTACGCGGGGGATCGGCCAAGGTGGGTTCCACTTTCAACACCTATTTTGCAGACGAAACCTTGTTTCAGTTTGAGACGACGACCCCACGGAAGTTACTGCCCACCATCCTCCCTTCCTAAAAAAAACAAACACCAACTCCCGCAGCTCCCTCTCGAACTCGCAGCGAAACCACGTCAACGCGTGAAACTCCTCCTGCGAACTCAACGCGTCGACGACGTAAGTT
>MU089837.1:0-25918 GCA_014858505.1 Corymbia citriodora subsp. variegata
TTATGTGGAATGCATTTGTTACAAAAACCAATTTTGTCATTGTTCAATTGGGTGATTATATTTCGAGATAGTGACTAACCATCCAAATCTTACAGTGATAGATTGGGATTATGTAAAAGGAGATTAAATGGGATGCGTTTGAAGTTGATTTTTTTGAATGAAGTGTGTGGATCGTATAAGGATTACATGCTTGAATCATTAATTTGGTAACAATATTCTTTGGCAGTGTTGGCTATCCCCTTTTTCAGTATCACTATGATTGCTTCAGTCTCATTCACGATGAGGGTGAGACTCAAAAGGATCAACTTCAGACGAAATGGAGGAGAGTTCTTCCTAGAGCGTAAAGTTCGAATCTTCCTAGAGTTGGAGTTGGCAAAAGCAACCAATAACTATGATTACCGCAACAAGCTCGGCAATGGCGGTTTTGGTTCTGTCCATAAGGGGACACTGGAGAAGCACAAGGACACCGTGGTCGTTTGGGACACCATGGTCGTGGTCAAAAAGCCTAAAGACGTGGACAAGTCCTTAATAAACAAGGATTTCCAGCGTGAGCTGGAAATTCTGATGAAAACAAGGTGCAAAAATGTGGTGAAGCTCAAAGGCATATGCTTGGAGACTAAAATACCATCACTGGTTTATGAATACATTCCGAATGGCACCCTCTTCCGACTCATCCATCAGAATGAGCCGACCATCTCGTGGGAAGAACGCTTCAAAATAGCCACCGAAGCTGCACATGCTCTCAAACATATGCACTCCAAAAAAATCTGTCATGGCAACATTAAATCAGCAACCATACTTCTGGATCAAAACAACTCGGTGAAAATATCCGATTTTGGAACTTCAATACTCATGTCACCAAAGCATAGACATATCGTAGCCACTCAGAAAGAAGACTCGTCAAGCTACATCGACCCAGAATATTTAATCACCCGTGAACTATAGACTCAAAGCGATGTATACAGCTTTGGAGCTATCCTAGTGGAGTTGCTCACAAGGAAGAAACTTTATGATATCGAGTCCGAGAAGTTGATCAATACTATCCATTATTTCATCTCTTCCGTGAAGGGCAACATGCTCTCCAATGTCATTGACTTTGAGGGCGCTAGTGAAGATGAAGTGGGGAAAGTACGAAGCATAGCTAAGATTGCAGTGTGGTGCTTGGACCCAAGCGGTGCGAACAGGCCAGCAATGAGTGAAGTGGCTAAGCAACTCGTCAGTATCAACCGTAGCTCGAAAGTTGAAGAAGAGAATGAAGACCTCGAAGACCTCGAAGAAGAGAATGAAGACCCCGAAGAAGAATGGGATCTAGAAAAAGTCTCCTGCCTCGAGGAGGCGACGTCAAGCCGTCTTTCCTGTCTGGGATTGGATTAAGCTCCTTCCTACATCTAATCCTTTATTATTACCATGGTGACATGTCCTTCAGTTTGTCCATAAGGACTTCTAGGGTTGATTGTGTGCTTTGAATATATGTTATGTTTGCAATTTGCTTTTGGACTTTATGTATGTGGAAGCATCTTTGCAAGTTCAAGTGTGAAAATATAATATATGTAAACCCGTACATTGAAGTGGACTCATACGTGACCAGCATATGGCCTCCGACATTATCATAATCTCTCTTCCCATTTATCTTTTCTTCCTTTTCATACTCTCTTTACATTATTGTAGTCGATTGAATAAGAACAAATAATTCTTATCCAAATCTATATGAGAGGATCACAAGATCAAGAAAGAAGAATCGAGGAACTTTACTTGATAATTACCTTATGGAGGGCTTAGAATACTATTAAAAAAAAATCTGCAACATGAAATTTGATTCGGCGATGCCTGTGTCTAAAATTTGGAGTCTCTCTCTCTCTCTCTTTTTAAATGAAAGCTTCTTCGTTCTACAAATATTGCACGCTAAGGCTCTGTTTGGGAGCCTTTAGGTGAATAGAATCGGACAAAAATATGGGTCATATGATGGCCCAGGTCCTTGCTATTCACCAAACGAGCCCAAGTAGGCCCTTATCATGTACATTAGACCACGAGCTATTAATAGGCCCATTTTTGCGTCCTTATTGAGCTCTTATTTGGGCTGGTGTGAAAATTGATGGTCCTACGGGGGTGCTGTTTGGGTCTCAGTGCAGCACATATCAGGTCTTTATAGCGCTCCATGAGGAGCTATTGTACCAGCTTATGGCCCCAACTGTGTGAGTTGGAAGTAAGCGCTTGTTTAGGATTTATATAGTGCTAGCCTGGCCTGAGCTCGGCTAGTAATGCGCGCACTAGTCTGGTACCACATACTTGTCGTCCTATGAACAATGAGTAAGGGTATTGTCAAACATTGCATAATTTTATTCTTTTATTGTTTGGAATAAAAAAAATAGAAATCTATTTGGTATCTTCTTCGTTTTTAGGAAAAAATTTGAAACAGAATCAAGAGATAAAAAAATCACTTCTTTGTTCCTAAGAATAACTCCAAAATCAAGCCAAACTCATTTTCTTTTTTTTTATCTTTTCTTTCCTTCTTCCTCTTGCTAGTAAAAGAAGAGAAGGAAAAAGACAAAAAAGAAAAATGTAATAAAATTATTCCAAAAAAATTTAAGGGTCGTATCAAAGGCATTTTTACTTTGAGAATACAAATTTTGGACAGTTACCAAATACTTTCAAATACTCAAAAACTCGTCCAAGGAACATAATCATAAAAAATTATTTCTAAGCAAAAATTATTCCCAAGAAAAGAATAATTACCAAACGCATTCTAAATTGTGATAGGTAGAACTCCTCTAAGACTTATGCAGGGGGATAAATACAGTGGAATTGAAACTAAACAAAAGATTCATGACATAAAAAGAAGATATCAAGGGAAGAATCAGAGGCCTTTATCCTATAAACCCCGGACATAAATCTTACTATAATATGATTTTAGCAGCAGCTCAAACTTCCAAAAACATTGGCGATATTGATCAGCTGAAACTGCATTGAGGTGGCTCGTTGTTCAAATGGAGTCCTACAACTTGTACCATAGCTTCCCTATAGGACTAATATTGGTAGAATTACAATAAATTTAGAATTTTTTTAATAATGTTATCATGCCAAAATGACGACAAGAAATGTCGTATAAATTCAATGCTCAAACGTAGTTGGGAAAAATGCTCATCCTATTTGGTGAGTTTGATGGAAGAAGTTGGGAAAAGATAAAAGAAACATTTCATGCTCATCAAAGACCACCTTTTCCTCGTAGCCCAAAACAACAATGAAGCGAATTGAATATTCCCCTCAAAATCACTCCCATAGAGCTAAAATCGAAAACAAAGCAGAGAACTTCGCATCGTCAGTTGGAGAAAAGGTTAAGATTTTCCAATGGATTCGGTGCATGACTAGGCATATCACCCGGGACAATCCAGCATCTCCAGAACTTATCAAGAAAATAATTTGCCGTAAAGTTTGTTATATGTGAATCCACCCAAATGTCTAGGTGCGACACAATCTTTCAAAACTCAGATGCAAGGTCGATTAGAATCCACAATACACAAACATCATGATCAAACTTTTGCGCCATTTTGGTACGTGACCAATCTATAATCTTCAAACACTATCAAACATTTCACGGTTAAATGGACCCCAAAATTCGTTTCCTCAGGATGCTAGAACAGAGGCATGTTTCCAACTAAAACGAAGTACGATTATTGAAAGTCCAGTGTAGCAATTCTATCTCCACGATTCAACAACGATCTTCCCTTCTCCTTGAAACCTCTGCGCCGCTACCCTCTTAATTACACATTCACTAAATCTAGTACACGTACTAAACTGCATCTAAATAGAAAGATCGGACAAGCCCTCGTATTTAGTGATAGGTATACATATCATCACACACTTCGAAACTACATTTGTGGGAGGATACACGGCAGATCTAAATGAAAATTCCTCCTCTAGCCAAATCAGCAAATCTTGGGCCAAAAAGAAAGCTAGACCTGCAGATTTCACGACCGAAAAAACTCTAAAATTTATAGCGAAAGCGAGAACAATTTTGAACTAGGAAAAGGAAAAAGAAAAACACAAAATTCTGATAACATATGAAGGTGATTGTTCAAGAGGGCAATGCGGTTGAGCTTCGTTAAAATCTGAACTGTGAAAATATTGGCCTAAAAAGTAGCACGAGGAGAGCTCAGTCATTCTTGAATTTAATTGGTAATTTATTTTGAAAATTTCTCGGCTTCTCTAGTGAGTTGCTAAAGTGATAATGACTTTTGAGCACTAGATGGACACAAAGGCCCACATGAGACAAAATATCGGCCAAAAAAGCAGTGAACATATTAATTTTTCTCAAGGTATAAAAAGTTATTTTTCTCACTTATTTTACATATTTATAGCTACCAAAAAAAAGAATAGATCTAGACCTAAAAGCTGGGGAAGAATAGGCTCAGGGCGCAAGGAATTCGTGCCCCGTGGGTGCACCACCTCAAATGAGGCAAATTTCCCTCTCAGAAAATGCCTCGCAAGGCATTAGGCGGGACGAGGCCTCCGCCCCACGTACACTTTGAAGAAGAATATATACATATTTATACATACATGTTTATTGGTTTCTTTAATATGACAATATGGAATAACATAGAACCCTAAAAACAATATCTTCTCCTTATCAATCTTGCTTTTATAGAAGATGCAAGCTTGGTAAGTTCTTTAGGTAAGTAATGTGGCACACTTACGTTTTAAATATATCATCTTCACATTGTCTCACATTGGCTAATTTATTAAGCTTGAATTTGTTTGACCCTATAATGGCAATCCCCAAGGCCATTCCTTTTTTATGAATTTCAACCATGAGGCCATTCCATTTTTATAAAAATAAGAAAAATGTCAAATATTCATCTACAAAGTGATTTAGACCTTTGTCGCGACATTCCCGAAGATGAATCACTAAAGGAAGACTAATGGATTACTAAGTCCGAAAACTTAGTGTGGACTCTCCTAAGCCCTACCAACCACAACGTGGTACTCAAAATTTAACCTTGTTAAACATGCAATTTTGTTCAATTAGGAGCCACCACTAATCAATTAGGGTTGATTAGAAACCCAAGTAAAGTATGGGAGAATATTTTACTTCTGCGAACTAGAGATTCAATAGGTTCGAGGACATGGTTACGCTAAGTTGAACTAGCGCCCTATCGGTACTATTTCTCTTTAAGTTTCAAAAAGATTTTTTTTGCAAGCAGTCTTGGTTAATTTTAACCTAGGCCACTAACATGGAAATAAGTGGTCATGCGGATCATAATCAATGACATTCAGCAAGTCCAAGAGAATAAATATAGAATTCATGATCAACCTTAAAGTAAAACAAGCTATAACTAAAAATGAATGCCCTAAACATAAATTCTAAATGGGATGACATCTAATTTTTTTGAAATTTTTTTTGTAAAATTAATTATCTACGACTTTAATCTAGATTTAACATGCATGTTTTTACTCTAACGACATATGATATGCAATTCAAATGTCCTAACTCTAATGACGTGTTAATCGAAAACTATTGTAACATGTGTGCAATTTATATTATATGACACTAAATATGCATGTGCTATATGATATGGGATGGATGATGTACTTTTCCATATGCTTATGCATGATTTTTTTTCATTTTTTTTTAAATCAAAATCCGAAACTAAGTTAAGTCTAACTAGAAAATTTCATCTAAAAATATTATGTAAATCTAAGATGTGACATAGCTACGACACTATCATGCAATCAAACTACCATGCGATGCAATGTGAATTTTTTTTTGTATTTTTAGTTTTTATTATTGAGAAAACTAGCTGATGTAAAATCAACACAAGCAACATATGATCATGCAATACATCACGATCGAGACGAAAAATCACAATAATCAACAATACATCACGACCGAAACAGAAAATCACAATAATCAAAAATCTAATCCAACGTCTCTCGGCTCAGTTTTTTTTATTGTTATGATCCTTGACACGACAATCTTCCTAATTGAATAATGCCTAACAAATCACTGATCGCAATAAGAATCAAATAATTGAAAATGCGCAAATTAATTTAAGTTAGGGAAAACTACCTGATTTAGTAGAGATTTATCTTGAGAATGCGACTAACAAATAACGATGTCACGGACCCAATGATGAGTTCCCAAGTAGCGTGAGAATTCGTCTAAGTCAAGTCATTACATTCATGAGGGTGGTGGCTTGCAATGAGCAATGATGATGGATGTTTACCGACAATGGACTCCGGCGTGAAGAATTATGGTAATTCTTAGCAAGACCGAAGAAACCTGCAAGTAACTTAGATTGGATCCAAGAATTTTGTTGAATTCATTGGATCCTGTGAGCAAGAAAGCAAATACGCAATGTATTTGCTGAACACCAAGATCCACTGCCAGCAAGTGGAACACGACTAAAGCACGGTCAATTTCCCCTCGAGGTTGACCGCCGTCCTTTCTTTTGAGGATGTCTACGTTGGGCAACACCGTGAAGACTGGCGAAAGGAAAACAAATTCGACCAAAGGCTAGTTAACAGCGAGCCACGGTAGCAACGCCGACGGCAATGAGTTGATTAGCGGAGCAGGATGTGTCGGGCAGCTGCTCGGACGGTTCGCGACGATGATCAAAGCAATGGACTCGGTCGTCGTCAGCTTAAGTGGTGGATCACGAACAGCGGCGACTTGGACATGCCATGGTGGGCTCACGGCCAACGAACCTGCAAGAACAGAAGCTTCGTGGGATCGTCTCGGTTCGGACACGAGCGAGAACAGCGGCTCGTGTTGAAGGTTCGGATGGCAGCGGCTTGTGTTGAAGATTTGGATAGCAGCGGCTCGTCGCAGAGGCAACTCGTCGAGGCGGCGTTGGACACGTTGTGGCTGAATTTGTAGATGCGGAAAGGGTACTTGAAAAGAAAACGAACAGACACTCTCTCTCTCACGTTCCTTTCACTTTTTTTCTTTGCCAAGACTCCCACTCTCATTTTTCTCTCGACGTTTCCCTTACTTTTTTTTTTCAGGATTCCCTTTCCTTTTCTTTGACCCCTCGTTCTCTCCTTTTCCTCGAGTTCTTCTAGCCTCTCCAGCCCCTTCTATCTTTTTTTTTTACTCCTTCAAACCTCCCATTTCACTCCCCTCTCTTACGATTTTTCTTTTTCAGCCTCTCTGTCGCACCCCCCTTCATCGTCTCACCTCCAGCCTCTATTTATAGAGGAAAAAGAAGATTTGTTATTCCGCAAATATTCCCCTCGATTGTGGCATATATGCACTCAACAAATGCGGAGGATGCCTTATATATATATATATATATATATATATATATATATATATACTAATATTATATCAAATCAAACCGTTCCGTGGATATCTTTGCTTCGGAACAAAACAATTCGAATTAGGCTCAGTCAACTGGAATGTGTATTATCCATATAGGGGATCTTCCAATCGAGACGATCCATCGACCTGAGACGAAGAGAAAAGTCTATCTATTTTATTTAGTTATTCAGTTAAACTTAAACCAATGATTCGTAGGATATTGAAGAGGAATAAATTGATATTCCGTTCCTTCACAGAGAAAGGTTTATTCAAAGTCACAACACGAGCCTTTTTTTTTTCAATATCTTTCTTTAATTCCAGAACACAAGATCCATTTCTATAGATAAGATAGATCTATCAGATCATATCTTCATGTACCAAATCCAAATATTTGGATAGGAACTTCTCTTGAAGCAATAATATGTTGATCTAGTCGCCATCAAAGCCACAAAGGACTATCGAAATTGATTCTTTTCTGTCGAGCAGCTCCAATTGCATCATAGGAATTACTTTTCCGAAACCGCTCAACCGAAAAATGATTTTTTATTCAGCAAATATTTCCCTTGATTGTGACATATATTCACTCAACAAATGACGATTTTCCAAAACCGCTCAACCGAAAAATGGCTTCAAAATTTAAAAATCCTTTTCAAAGATCAAAATGAAATGCTTAATATATATATGATGAATAATCTAAATTTAGGTGTTAACAATCTTCATTTTGAAGAAAAAAAGTTCTGTGGCGTTGCCTCGCGTGGGTTGGCAACTTGGCGGCATTTCATTTCAAGGGATGGGGACGAGGGACATGATCCTCGTCCAACCCCTCCCCGTGCCCGTCCCTACTTAAAACTAGTTTTACAGTATTAGTCAAATCTCTAAATTATAAATGGTTACATTTTCTTAAGCTTCTAATTAGAGGAAATGTCTTTCAACCATGCTTTTGGATAGTGAGTAACATATTATACAAATTATTCACGCATCAACTTAACTAAATATAAATTTGGGTGATGATATATATGTTCGTAATCCATCAGTTAGATTTCCACCAATAGAATGAATGGAAAAAACATTTAAGCATGACACTAAAAGGTGCATAATCGGTTAAACAATTCCTACAAGTTTTGATACCATTTGTATATGGAAAGATCTAAAACAATGTGAGGTGAATGCCTTCTCTTTTATTGCAAACCTTCTTCATCATAATCAAGGAAAGACATTTGTAGGAGTTATAGAAGACGCTGCCAATATGTATGAAATTGAGTTCAGTTGATTATTTATTCACTTTATAATGACACCAGTCACATTTCAAATACGGACTTTTATAAGGATTGTTACACATAATGTAATGTGTGTAACCTATTTGTCACCGAAACAATTTCTATCACTGTTAAATTGGGTAGTTATATATTGAAAGATTGACTAACTCTCCAAATCAATGGTGATGGTTCTACATTATATATATATAAGATTAAATGAGTTGTGCATTTGAAATTAATCTTTTTTAGTGATGTATATGGAGCGTACGAGGATTACATGCTTGAAATAGTAATCTAGTAACATATATTCTTTGGCAGGGACTCTTGTGCCCGTCCTCTGCATATATTTTGGTGCTTCAATCTTGTTCACGTGTAATTGGAGAATCAGAAAGATGAACTTTAGACGAAACAGAGGAAAAGACTTGAAACAACAAGGAGTTCGAATCTTTAAGGAGGCAGAGTTGGCAAAAGCAACTGAGAACTATGATGATAGCAATAAGCTTGGCGAGGGCAGTTTCGGTTCTGTCTATAAAGGGAGAATAAAGGGGGCACCTTGGTCGCTGTCAAGAAGCCTAAAGATGTGCACAAAAAATCTAATGAAGGGGGATTTCCAACATAAACTTAAAACTGTGATGTAAATAAACCACAAAAATGTGGTGAAGCTCGAAGGCATATGCTTGGAGATTAGAGTACCATTGCTGTTTATGAATACATTTCAAAGGATACCCTCTTCCAACACATCCATCCGGAAGTGCCACCCATCTTAAATTTGTGGAAAAATCGGCTCAAAATAGCTAGCGAAGCTGCTCTTGCACTTGAGTGCATGCATTCCTGCACAAAACCTCCAATCATTCACGACAACATCAAGTCAGCGAATATACTTCTAGATCAAGATTACTCAGTGAAAATATCTAATTTTGAAACTTCGACCACCAGAGCATAGTCATATCGTAGCCACCAAAATAGAAAGCACCATGGGCTACATCGATCCAAAATATTTAATCACTAGTAAACTAACAATTAAGAGTGATATACACATCTTTGGAGTTGTCCTCGTGGAAATGCTCACCAAAAAGAAGCCTACAAGTTCTGTTACTAATAAGTCCGAAGAGCCAATTGATATTATCCCTCATTTCATCTCTTCCGTGAAGGATGGGACCCTCATCGATGTCATAAACTTTGAGTCTGCTAGTGAAGATGAGATCAAGAGAGTAGGAAGGTTTGTTGAGATTGCAGTGAAGAGCTTGGACCAAAGCAGTAGGAAGAGGCCGGCAATGAATGAAGTGGCTCCACATCTTCCCAAAATTAACCGGAGCTCGACGGTTGCAGAAAACATTGAAGAGACCAAACTCGATGTGGATATAGAAATCCGCCTCTCCACTGAGATTTCAATGACTGACGAGGTGAGCCAACATGCAACATCAAGTTGTCTTTCCTATCTGAAATTGGATTCAACATGTTCCTGCATTTGATCCTTTTTCCTACAGTAACATGTGTAGTAATTGCCCATAAGGACTTTTAGGGTTGATTGTGTGCTTTGAGTATGTGTTATGTTGCCATTTGCTATGGACTTATGTTTGTGCAAGCATTTGTGCTAGTTTAAGTGTGAGAACCTAATATACTGTATGTAAAGCTGTGCATTGAAGTAGACTTATCTTATGGCCATTTTGACATTAAAATAATCTCTCTTTCCCTTTATCATTTCTCGTTCTTCACTGTTCCCTTCATATAATAATAGTAGGTCAGGAAAAAATATACTCGCTCCTTTATATCTTTTTCTTCTTAATCTAATCCCAATTCACTCTTATGGAAAGTAAAAATCTCCATTTACTTTTTTAGTCTTTGGCTTTCCCTAATTATTAGCAATTAATCCTAATATAATATGCATTTCTAGAAAAAGACAATAATCGTTGGCCAAAAAGACAATTATAGGCTAGAAAAATATGTACCTTCGCTCTTTTTTTTCCTTTCTCATTATTTGATTTTAATTTGATATGATGAAAAATAAAATAAAATCTCGATTTACTTTACTTTCTCTTGATTTATAGTTCATTTAATCTAATTTCAAGTCAAATTTTAAATTTAGAGTGAGAGTGGAATAAATATACTTATTTAAAACTCAAAAAAACGCCACGTCTTTCAACCGTTGTATGACTACTTCTATATACTATAAAGGGTGATAGTCAAACGTCTTGGACTCTGAGATCTACATTATTTTAGTTATTTCATTAAGAACAAAAAGTTGTTATCCAAACCTATCGTGAGAGGATCATAAGATCAAGAGAGAAGAATTGGGGAATTTACTTAATAATAACTTTAGAGGATATGCTTTCTCCACTCTCTTCTTGACTTGTACACTCCTTAAAACACTTGTCGTAGCTTATCTTTTCCGTCCAAAGGGAAAAATACATAAGTTTATGAGTATTGCCTAAAAGGCAAGCTTACAATCTGCAACTAGACTGGGTTCTCCCATGCCCATACCTTGCACAACGTTGGTATATTTAATTTTAACTTCGATTTACACTAAGATAATTTCTAATGAAGAGTCAACACTAACTTATTGGAGTCGGCTCGAAATCAAATTAGACATGAGAGTATATCTCACTTCTTACGCAATTAAAGAATCTAGGGTCAAGCACTTGATTATATTAATTAATCAATTAGTGCCATTTCAGTCCCTAATCTTGTTCATCTCAAAAATATTTTTGTCAAGCAGTTAGATTGATTTTAGACCTATCTACTAACATATGAGGTGATCATGCATGTGCACAATCATTAAAATAATAATCAACAATCAAATGAAGCATGAAAAAAATTACAGAGGAAAATAAGCATCTAATTCTTGAGGACAAATCAATGTCAATCCTAACTAGGCTAAAGGGAAACCATGATTATTATATAATCGAAACCTTAAGGTAAAGCCCTAAGAACTTGTTTAATTTTGAACACAATTTTTTATCAATAATTTTCCACACTTTAAGAGAAAACTACCCACGAAAAAATATTTTTTAAGCTTTTTCATAACCTTTAGAAAAAAGAGAAAAATTTTGGAATTTTTTGGAATTTTTTATAAAGATATTTTTTTAATTTTTTAATCTGAAATGGGAACACCGGACTGGGCCCTGGGGCCCTGCCCGAATATGGGCTGTGGTCTGGTCCACGAGTTGGGTCCATGGACTTGTTGTGGCCGAGTTGGGCTTGATTCCGGCGAGCCCACAACTTAGACCAAACCCATTCGAGTCAAAACCCAAAATTCTAAAATTGAAACAAGCCCGAATCACCATGAACAAAGCCTAGCCCGCTAGGCCTAACCGAGCCCAACCAGATTAAACCAATTAAACCCATTTAGCTCTCTCTTCCAGCAACTTATCCCTTAGACTGTTGTCACGGAGGAGAGGTTTCCCTCGTCAATGGGGCCTTCGTGATCGAGGAGGAACAATCCAAAGACCCCTCGAAGAATACCAACGCTTCCGCAACATTCTCAGGGACGGACGATCTGGTAATTGCGCCGTGGTCTAGAGTCTTCCTGTCTTAAATGTCGATAGTTGAGATGACGTCATAAATGTCAGTGGTTGTCGCCGTATTAAGTATTGGTAGGTGACGTCATAAGTACTGGTAGATGGTAGGTGAGGCGGTGCGATCTCGTCCGCTAGATCGAATGTCGATCAATGGTTGTAATCAGAGGGCCTCGAGTATAAGAAGGGGTGCCCTCCCCTCACTTGTAATCATCCATCAATTAGCAATCCAAGTTCACTTTCTTTCTTCAGAGCTTCTCTCTCTAGTTTCTCTCTCTACGATCCGGGTGAAGTGAAGTGATCCATCGATCTGAAGAAGGCTTGGCTTAGGAGCGACGATCCCCTGCGATCCGAAATAGCCTAAGTCGCCGCACGGTCGAGATCCTGAACGATCGGCCCGTGACAAGTGGTATCAGAGCCAAGAGAGAAGTAAGAAGAGGAGCACCAACTGTTCGAAGGAATGTCGAGCCAGGAAGCTGTGTTGGATGGAGAAGCCGCTCCAGTCAGAGAGACTCGCGGCCGAAGCAAGAAGAGAGCAACCTCACCGGAAGCCCTTGCGGCGCTTGATGAAAAGTTTGGGAAGATGCGAAGTGCCATGGCCGACATGATCGAAGGACTCGACGATGTTCGAGAACGGATCATGGAGGTGGAAAGCTCCCTTCGCAAAGACTTCACGAACGCCATCAACGATGCGACGGTCCCTCTTCATGCAAAGGATGATGCCCTCGATGAATCGATCGACGACTTGAGGGAACGCATCCGAACCATGGAGGAGGAGAACCCCCGGTGGGAAGAAATGGAAGCCATGAAGGTGGAGATCCAAGAACTCAAGACGGAGCTCGCCTTGTGCAAACTAAGCATCGCGAACGGAGCGACGCCTACCCAAGCGGTGTCCAAGCTGGAAGTGCCGAAACCCAAAGAGTTCAAGGGTGATCGATCCGCCAAGGAGGTGGACAACTTCATCTGGAGTATGGAGCAATACTTCGAAGCTGCCAACATCCAACAAGAAAAGGTTAAGGTACGAACTGCTGCTATGTACCTTACTGATACTGCGATGTTGTGGTGGCGCAACAGGTGTGATGAGACGAAGCGCGGCGCCCATCCCGTGGAAACATGGGATGGCTTCGTGGAGGAATTTCGGGAGTACTTCTTCCCCGAGTTCGCTCAACAGGAAGCTCGTAGCAAGCTCCATTGCCTCGAACAACGAGGAACGGTTCGAGAGTACGTGAAGGAATTCACTGAACTCAAGCTCCAAATCAACAATCTTGGAGATGATGAGGCTTTCGGAGCGTTCATGGATGGATTGAAGCCATGGGCCAAGCAAGAGTTGATGCGGCGGGACGTGAGGAGTCTTTCGAAGGCTCTAACTGTGGCTGAGTCGCTCATCGACCTCAACAAGTTCAATGCAACAAAGTATCGGACAAGGGTCGGATCGGCCCTCCGAGGATGAAGGTGGTGACAACTCCCGCGGCCCCAAATACCAAGGTGGCCAAACGAGGAAATGGGGAGAAGGTTCATCCAGACAACCCATCTAAGGAAGCCGACCCAATATGAACTACTCAAGTAAGTTCGAACAACCTCCGCCCTCACCTTGCTTCATTTGCAACGGGAATCACTGGACGCATAAGTGTCCACAAAAGCATCGGGTGAACGCCATTCTCTCCGTTGAAGAAGAACGGCCAAAAGAAGAGAAGTGGCAAAACCAACACGGTGGGATGAATCTCAATGCCATGCAAACACAACCCAAGAAGAATATGGAGCAAGTGGACATGTTCTTTGTCGAACTCGAGGTATGTGGAATAACTCTCTACGCCTTAGTCGATACGGGAGCATCTAATGTGTTTATGGCAACCGAAGTGGCAAAGAAGTTGGGATTGGAAGTACGGTCGAACGGAAGGCGCTTCAAAACCGTCAACTCGGAAGATCTCGCAAGCGGAGGAACAACTCCGGAGGTCGATGTCCAAATTGGCGGATGGAAGGGTACGATTTCGTTTGAAGTTGTTCCGCTCGACGATTACGACCTCATCTTGGGGATGCAGTTCTTCGACCAAGTCAGGGCCATGATCGACCTAGGATCTAAGTGCATCATGGTGCTTGATCCGAAGTGCCCGTCCATGGTACCGATGCTCAAAGGGACGATGAACACCAAGACGATCACCGCGGTCCATCTTCTAGACAAGAACTTGAAGGCGGCCAAGCGCATGGCTGATCAACCGAAGATACCGCCAACTCAAGACATGTCGATCGAAGTCTTATTCCCCAAAGTGGAGTCCATGCCCCGTGCCAAGTACGAACTGAAGAAAGGTATGTGCGCCCACATGTTCATAAAGCCGTTTGAAGTGCAGCTCGACTCGGTCAGAACCAAACGGAATAGGAAGAAGAGAGAAAAAGCCCGTGCCAAGAAGAAAGCCCTCCATGCTGTGAGCGCCGAGGACGTCGCTCGATTGAGTGGGGGAGAATGTCACGGAAGAGAGGTTTCCCTCGTCAATGGGGCATTCGTGATCGAGGAGGAACGACCCAAAGACCCCTCGAAGAATACCAACGCTTCCGCAACATTCTCAGGGACGGACGATCCGGTAATTGCGCCGTGGTCTAGAGTCTTCCTGTCTTAAATGTCGGTAGTTGAGATGACATCATAAATGTCAGTGGTTGTCGCCGTATTAAGTATTGGTAGGTGACGTCATAAGTACTGGTAGATGGTAGGTGAGGCGGTGCGATCTCGTCCGCTAGATCGAATGTCGATCAATGGTTGTAATCAGAGGGCCTCGAGTATAAGAAGGGGTGCCCTCCCCTCACTTGTAATCATCCATCAATTAGCAATCCAAGTTCACTTTCTTTCTTTAGAGTTTCTCTCTCTACGATCCGGGTGAAGTGAAGCGATCCATCGATCCGAAGAAGGCTTGGCTTAGGAGCGACGATCCCCTGCGATCCGAAATAGCCTAAGTCGCCGCACGGTCGAGATCCTGAATGATCGGCCCGTGACACTGTCGTCTCCTCCAAACCTACCTAATCGGCTCTGTTCATCCCCCCGAGAACATCAATTTGTCAATCGTCAACATTTGCCCATTAATCCCAGAACAAGCAAAGCTTGAACAACGATCTATATTAGACTGAAAATCACAGATCATACCACGAAATAAACATCACCAAGATGCACATAGGAACACATAAAATAAAACACAAGGAAAACAGGCGTTACTATTGGCCGAGCCGAGTGTCTGCAAACCGGGCAACACCAGACGCAGTAGGGACACCGCGACAAAGCAAGACAAAACAAGGACGACTTGGTTTTGACCAAAAAAAAAAAAAAGGATACGACACTGGATCTCATTCCGGCATTTCGTCGAACAGTTGGGGTGTCCTGGCTAAAAGGAGAAAAACCGAACGGACCGACGCTCAGGCTCGCGCTGCAACTCGCGAAAATCTGCACACAAGAACACAAGGACAAGACACAAGGACGTCCTGGGCCGAAGTTCGCGCGAGCCAAGTGGCCGCGAGCTCCGGCCTGATCTCCAGCCCCCAAGAAACTCCCCCTCCTTGACTCCCCACCTCGCCCTCTCCTTTTAATGGCCAGCGGCAGGTGTGCATGGCCTCTGCCACCGCGCCAACCTCCCTACCGGTCTAGCATCGACCCAACAATCGCGCCGCGCGATCTCCTCTGTCTCTGCCTTCTCTGCTTCGTACGCCGCTGGTTTTTGCAGCGAGCATGAGAGGCGTGGGGAGAAGAGATGCAAGGGCCGGGCTAGGGAAAGAAAAGAGAAGGTCCCGCTTTCTTCCCTTTTTTTTTTAATAATTTGTTTAAAAAATAATAATTTTAATACTGATAATGTAAATTCTCCTAATATTTATATGCCATGTAATTTAATAAAAAATATTTTTTATTAGAAATTAGAAATTAACCTTTAATTTTTTATATAATTAATGAATGATTAAATATAACGTCAAAATTCAAGTGTTAATAACATTTTTGATAATATTATATTTTGTATGTTACATTTATTTAGCACGTTATAACCATTGAAGATCATTAAAGTCAAATGCGGGACCCATTTTGTGTCCGACCTTTTTACTTTGTTTTCCTTTCTTTTCTTTTTTCTTTTTTAATCTCACTGTTCTCTCTCTTTACTTGTTTGTCATCCTCTTCTTCCTCCCTGCCTCCTCCACCTATATCCTCCGCTGCACCCCTGACCCCAAAGACTCCATCGGCCTCGCCATTCGCTCGTTCTGCGACCCCATTGTCATTGAGACTTTTTTTTACCATTTTCTACTCCACCGTGAAGGATCTTTGACTTTGAGGACTAAGATCCAATCAATGGTGATGAATTGAGAGAGAGACAGAGAGTCCCGACAAGGAAAGATGAGGTTTTACCAGCAAGGAAAGAGAATACATATCTAGACTACACGGAGAGTACAATATTTTTTCACATATATATATTGGAGGACGACTTTTTCTAAACACTAGAAGATCATCATCTCAATCATCCGACATGTAAAAAGTGACATATCTTAGAAAATAATAGTTCCTGTAGTGAAAATTTAATAATTTTTGCTGCGAATATAATCATTAATTATTTTCTCTATTATAGGCATGCATCTAACACTATATAAGTTCAAAATTTTCAGTTTTCCAAGATTTGAACGACTTAATAAATTAATAATGATCTTATGTGACAAGAGCTCATTGAAATAAAAATACTAAAATAGGAAGACACGTCCACAATATAGCAATGCCAAGAGATGCACCAATTTAAGTACGAGTAACAAATGATGAAGATAAAATCGAAATCACACGAGACGCAAGATATACGTAGAAACCCAAAATGAGAAAAACCACGGGGAGTGTGAGGGATTTCACTATCTTCAATAACAAGAATGAGGATACGGTCCAAAAGGCTCAAAAAACTACTTGGTGAGTCACGAGATCTAAAGATCCAACAAAAACATAGAAAACACAAAAAGAAGGGAAATAATGTGGAGGCCAGGGGTAGTGATGTATTGTTTAACACATCTTTTTAAAGCCTCTCTTCAAAAAACCCTAAAATAAATGTGCATGGTCTAATATACCCTTATCATTAATTTGAAAGTCGGAATTCAATTGGAGTATTTTATCATAGGTGAACCAATTTAAGATTTTTTTTTGTAATAAAAAAAATAGTTTAAAGTAAATTTGTCACGAGCATATCAATTTGAAATTTTTCATGATATTAACCCTTTGAATTGTAATCCTAAATTCTAATTATAATTCTAAATTTAAAAGAAATTGTTGAAGTGATTCGGAGCTTAAACTAAGCTAGTCATCACCAATTTTTATCTTATTTTTTAAATTTTCTTTAAAGGTGATGTCCAAGCTAAGCTATCGAACCTATGTGTAAATTATACTAATCTAATCATATCACTATAATTATTCAACTAAGAGACTACATCTCTGATCTAGTCTAATCTAGAGTCTAAATCCTAGAACTAACTTTAATCTTAAAGGAAACGAATGAAGATTCCCAAGTTTCTTCAATCCACCTCCACGGTTGGATTCATCACAATGTGAACGAGAGCATTAGGATGCTCACAAAAGGAACAGACCACCAAAGAGTTAGGACAAATTAATGAATTGACATCTCATGCATCAAGCATATTAAGCAAGGCAAGGCATGACTCACTTAGTTAAATTAAATGTTGACTTCTCTGTTTTCCTATGATCTTACCAATCAAATGTACTCCTTAGGTTCATTAAATGATGTCCAATTTTGGCGAAACACCCATGAATTCACAGTTTATTAAGTCTACTTCATGTCCTTAGAAGACAGCATTTGTGATTTTGCCCCAAAAAATACAGAATTGTCAATTTGGCCTTTGATGTCTAGTTTTTCTCCTAAAAAAACCTGGTTCTTGCGAAAATTAGTAAAAACAGTAAATCAACCCAGAATTGCATGAAAGTGCCCAGATTGAAATTTTAAGGTGTGCTTTAGAACTTCCGTGATTATGAATTTTCCAAAGTCGGCCCACAAAAAATTTAAGGCCGAAAAGTCGCTCAGGATCTGAAGCAAATCCCACACGAAAAGCAGTACATTTAAGGCCGAAACGACCAACCGATTTTAACGACCCATCTGCCAAATGAAAGGTACGAAGCCCACTACAACTTTGTAGTTTTCGGCTTTTCCAAACTTTTACCTTAAGTACCTCAAAACCCTTAAAAAAGTCAATCTATTCAGTCTAGAACTTTCCAGGCCGCAGGACCAACAGGGAAGACCTAGATATTGAGGAGGGTGTGAAGCCCTAGCAAACGATCTTCCTTGAGGCGTGCCACCTATCTAAACAAAGCTTGTTCTGTCCCCTGCGAATTTCTAGTGAACGATTTTTGAAATTCCAAATTTAAGGTCACGTAATAATTAATTTTCCGAAACATGTTGCCTCAGGAATTCTCAGAACAGCATGAAAACTCAACTTCCAGCAAAGAAAATGAGTGAAACCGACATCCAAACTTCATTCATCGATACACAAGACCTTAACACACATTAAGCATCGACATAATTCAAGATAGACAACATATGCAAAGCAAAAACTAAACCAAACGCAAAGCGCAACAAGGCATCTAAATGGGCAAGTTCAATGATGTTGGTTCTGCAGCAGAGGAGAACGAGGCAAGCTCGACCAAAACAACGAACATAGGTAAACGAATGAGACAAGCACAGCAGTCAAACTCCACATAAACGTTAGTGAATTTCACGAGAAAATGTTTGTCTAATTGTATAAACGCCTACCCAAGCGAAGATGATGGAATGGAGGATGAGTTCATGAAGTTTGAAAAAACATGATGAACTTCCACCTCTCATTTAATGATCGTCATCAATTCGGGAGCCTCAGAGGACGACAGAATAAACACAGACGGATTTCGTACCTTGAATGATCAGAAGAGAGAGGAGTCGAGAGAGAAGAGGACGCCGCGAAAGTTTGAGAACGATCAGCCGCCTGAGAGGGAATGATACCAGCAACGGTAGATAACGCTGGTACGAGGTGGAGGCGTGGCTGCTGAGGTCAACGTGGGTGGAGAGAATGCGAGAGGAAAAAGAGGCAGAGAGGGTCACAAACTTTGTCCGCCACTATGATGCAATTGGAAAAGGGGGAATGTTGGGGTATTGGACGGTCGCATGAAACCGACGAGTACGCAAACCGACGAGTACGCTCGTCGTTTGTCCGATTTGGCTGAAATTTCGAGGGGCTTAAGAGTAGCTTGTGTAAAAATTTCAGGCCAAAATAATGTCGGGAGGTCCATTTATCAAGCCCCAAATCACCGTTTCTATGAAAAATACATGATGAACTCTTCGGCAAAAATTTTGGTGTGAATGTCGATTACCAATGCTAACAAGCTTAGATTTAACAACTGGTAGAGACTTCAACAACGTTTTGCCTGCGTGAAGTGGCGAGTGGGGTCGATTTTTCCGGTGTTGTTGAAGAAGAATGACCTTTTGACCTCTTCATGTTTTCATTGTGCCTATAATTAACTATTAAATACAGAAAAAGGTTGACATGAGTACCCCCCTAATTACTATACATATGGCTGTCGTTTAATGACTTATGTAATGCACAACTCAACTATAATTGTTTTTTTTTATAATACATGCACGACTTTGTTATAATCAACCAACTGATTACTTTTTATCATTAGAACAACTGTTTTTGATCGGAACAACTCCGACTAACGGTTCTCACAGTACGTTACTATTTATTATAACATAAAAGTAACCACATTTGCAATTTATTTCATAATCGCATTGTCTAATTGTCAATTATTTTAGTCCATGTTTGCTAAGATAATTCAATTTACGACACTAACTAACTTAGCTATACCTTAACAACAGGATTCATTTATTAATTATATCTTTTATATAATAAATATTAATTTTATAGTATGAGCAATTTTATGGAAAATTGCACTCGCAATTTTGATGTAGAATTGATCTGGTGGAAGGTTAATTGGATCATAACAGCTTACACAATCAATTTTACTTTTCCTTTTTGAGTCTCGTCTGAAGGTAAAGAAGGGGATGTTATCTTACCATGGGAAAGTGACATGATTTTAGTGCAACAGATATTAAGGTAAACAGATAATCTAGTGACGCATATAGAGAAAACTATTTCAAACTGTACTTTATAAAATTATGTCAAAAGAACAAATGAATACTTAGCAAACCTAGATCTTACGATAAAATCATAAAATAAACCTGAGTAGTAAAGAAAATTAGAAACACTAACAAAGGGCCTCAATGACATAGAAAAAAGACCTAATAATGGAATAGTGCCCTCAAACATTAAACAATGGATTACGAGACCCGAAACCATTACAAACGGGGAATTCCATTTGGCCATGGCATAGCGCTCGGACAAAGCTTTTGGATTTAAACATGGGCGCTGTAATTTTTCCTATATCAAAGTCAAAGTCGTTTTATTACGCATTGCATAAATTATTATCTTGGACCTGCCCAGTAATTTTTTTATTTGTCCCAATGCTCCAGAAAGTCACTAGGAGCCGTGTTTGGCGTGATTTATCTGTTTGAAAAACCAATATTCAACAAACCGACCTAATCCTAAGCTAATCTCATCTGTACTTACCCATAAAAAATCTCCAGTACCATCTCTCTCTCTCTCTCTCTCTCTCTCTCTCTCTCTCTCTGCGTACCATCAGCAAACCCTAGCCTCATCAACTTATCCCGATGTCTATGATTATCATCTTCTTCGCATCTTGTCAACACCTTCACAGAGTCCTCATCGCTCCAGACGCATACCATCGAATATGACCAACCCTTAAAGTCCAAAATGTCTGCGAGAAAACACACAACAAAAGCAGTATTTTCGATCATTGAAGTTCACCTAACTTTAATTTACTGAGATTAACGTAACCAGCCAAAATAAAAATCTTATTTCTGAATGACCACCGATGGGATACGAGAGTTAATACCAGGGGCAGGCCATATATACTTTGTTTATGTTGTGACGGTACAAGATCAAAAACCTGGGGCTAAACGACTGTAACCATAATTTGCCGGAAGAGATTTACATAATTAATAGAACAAGTAAATCAACACTGACGCATGTATAGATAGACTGAATAAATGGTGTGGATTGATCTAATTATAGTACAAACAGTAGATCTGTATGTACAAACTGCACGTAGTTGCTTTTTCAATACATTAACTAAAAAGCAATCGGAATTGGTTTCTTGGATTGTTGTCCATAGGAGGTCATTTGATTTTTGTTTGTTTTAAAAAAAACTTTTAGTTATCTTACATGGGCATTCGAATTGATTTGATTTGTCAACAGGTAATTGAAGAAAGGCTAGAAGTTACCCTTCGTTAAAAGTAGGGCTCAATTATTTTTAAATTGTCAATTTTGTCTTAAAAGACCGTGTAGTTAGGAAAATTCAGCTAAAGAGGCAAGTAACAAAAGGGAAGGGGCAGCGGCACATTAAAAATATATAACATGTAACCATGGGATTTCATGACGTTAAACTTTATTTTATATGAATAATTTTTGAGTCCAGGAATCAATTTCGCAGCCAAACCAGAATTTGAATTGAACTTCGGAGATCAAGATAAGTAGAGAATATGTTTGGACGAGTTGAAGGTGAACCCGCACGGGACCAGGCGCTCGAGAAAAGGCCCGTAAGCTCGGCCAAACGAGCCCAGTAGCATTTAGCCATCGGGGGACTGACCAGCTGCAACCCGACACCGGCCACACATGGCTGGGCAGGGCAGCTGGAAAAGGCCATTTTAGTAGGGACTGTGTTCTATGCACCTGGCCCATTTTGGGCGGGCGCTTGGGCGTCGCTCCGATCCTTGAAACCCAAAGACAGCTTGTTCAGACAATGATTGAGATGCTCCTACGAGATGGTCCTCTCGCACACCCAAGTCCCATGTTTACGCGATAATTCCTGGAGTTTAACTTTGATCCCATGTGAGTAAAAGATACTCGAGCCACATCAATCCCATCATTGAAATGTAAAAGTGAGTCACTACCTCATGTCATCAGAGCGACCTTGGCAATAAGAGCTTATGAAATCACAGGGGAAAGTTATCGAAAAAGTCTTAAAAAAAGAATAAAAAAATCAAAAAGTTATTAAAAAATTACTTTAAAATGTTTATGTCAACACCGGATGTGTCACGTAGGACAGTGGACATCCATGTCATCAAATTCCGGCCTAAATTGGCCAAATGAACTAAATTGATACTAATGCAAAAAGGTTTAAGATTTAATTGATTCAATTGAAAATTTTAGAATTGAATTAGTATCAATGCCAAGGATTTAGGACTTTTTTTGTACTTTTCCCAAAAATACAAAAATGTATATATATATATCGAATTCCTTTTGTATTTAATTTAATGCGGGTTATCTTACGACTATCATTTGATCAATGTATTGTTAAATGATGTGATAGATTTTTTCTTGATGCTGAATATAATCTACTTGTTAAAAAAGCCTGCTTGGGTTTTGTGACATTAGTTAATAGATTAATTTTCGTGTACTTTATATTCTTCATCATATTCCGTTTTTAGTCATGCAAGAATCCAATTTTACTTAAATAGAGTTTAAAAGTAGAGTATCCACCATATCATGTAGATATGGAAAGATGAAATTCTTCATGCATACGGTGTTGGCTCGATCAATTATGTAAAAGGTAATACCCAAGGTAAAGCAGATGAATTCATTTGATTCTCCAATAATCATATGCCACATTAAAGGTCAAATAAGATCTCATAAAACTAATTAGCACATATGTATTCTTCGTAATTAAATTATGTTCAGTGATTGATACTATCTATCCTGCCCTAATCCCATATGATGTTTCCAAGCACAAGAGCTCGACCTAATAGGAAATGGTGGTTGGGACCAGACTAGGCAGCAGGGACTTTAACTATGGCTTTGCTGGGTAGGCACGACAATCGGCCATGAGGCACTTGAGGAAAGGAGGAGAGGGAGAGGGAGAGAGAGAGAGAGAGGATAACTTTTTTTCTACGCCAGGGTTTGTGGCAGTTGGATCAGGTGCGGTGAAAAATATCATTGGATGGATATTGACACTATCACAGGCTGTAGATAGCATGTTGATTCACAATAAGGGACAACTGATTGGCATCCCTTGTATCAAACAAACACACTGTTTAGGGAAAAACTTCAATGAGGGTCCTCAAACCAAACATAGGAGTTATCTTGTGCTGGATGAAACCGGCCTCTAAGAAAAGCTTTTTCCACTCTTTCTTAGTCCTCTCTCTTCCTGTAGCCACCGTCATCATCAACATATCAAAGAAGAGCTTTGTGGCAGTTTCTTGAGCATTGTCCTCAGTCTCATCTATGACAATGTCTATGATTATTACCTTCCCCCGGTCATTGTTTTTGTCACTAATTGCTTCTTTGCATTTTCTGAGCACCTTTACACAGTCTTCGTCGCTCCAAGCATGTAACATCCACTATGACCAACGAATAATGCATTCAATTAGTAGATCATATGCAATAGAATAAGACTTTTCAAATGTTGACCCACTTGTGTTTTAGATTATACAATCCGGCTAATGCAAGTAGAGTGGGGAAGTTTGTCGATGGCACACCAAATCTATAGACTGGACAATAGAAAAATTTCACTGTCGAATGTCAAAAGTACACTACTGTCCCAATAGAGAGTAAAGCTTTCTAATATAAATTTCTCTACTTAATGTATGCGATAAATACATCTACTAGATTTAAATTTTTGTTGATAATGATTTCACAAAATTTCACATTATATCATTCATATCTTTTAGGCCCCTACTTGATTCATCAATTACATAATTCCATGCTCTAAGCTTAGTCCAAAGTCCAGCTTACCTGTGATGATGAATGTTAAAACAACACTTTAATCTAACAACTAAAACTTCTAAAACTCACAATTTTCATTGGAAAATTACTAAAAAAAGTTATAAACCTATTGTACGGATGTCGATTCAGTTCTAAACTTTTCAATTTAGTCAATTTAGCCCTAAACGTTTTGATGATTTGCTAATGTAGTCCTTTAGGTCAATTTTAGCCAAAAATTGTCGATGTGGACACTAACCATCTTATGTAGCATGGCTAATGACTGGTGATGATGTGGACAATTTTTTCATTATTTTAATTTTTTAAATAAAATAGAACAAGAAAAAATAAAAAAATAAAAGAACAAAAATATTGCAAAAATTATCCACATCATCATCGACTACCAATCATAATACGTACGATGATCAGCGTTCATGTCAGCGATTTCGGGTCAAAATTTGCCGAAAGACCTATATTGTTAAATCGTCAAAAGGTTTATGATTTTTTTAAAATTATCTCCAAGTTTCACACCATCCTATTTTGCTACTAGTGTGCATATGACATCAGCTATGATCAATAATTGATGCATCCGACAATTAATAGAAATATGCAAAAGACTATTCGTTTTTTTTCTTTTTGTCGGTCCTACCTTACTCCTATTCTAAAATTCACTCTCAGACTTTTATCCTGCCTTCTTGTAGGGTGTGAGAGTCAAAACCTATACTCGAAACTAAATTATCCCTACACCAATCCCCTTGAGAATGTGAGAATTCGAAACCCCCACCTCCTCTTTTCATGAAGAAGGATGGCACCCAAGTGTTCAAGTCCGCAGTCAAAAGTTCATGAATATGACCTTAAATTTGTTGACTAACGTTAGAAAGTTCCACTTACTAATTTCCAAGAGATTAAATTAATGTAAATCCATATGAGACTTATCACATAGTTAGTGATTGAGATCGACTCCATCGACAATGAATTATCGCAGGGAAAAAATTTTAAAATCCGCCGTCCCATAATTGGAAATTAAAAGCGATTCACTTGATATGCAAATTAAGATCGACCAGTCAATTGCCAACGATGAAATGCCATAGTGCATACCTTGAGTAAAATCGCATCTGCGGAAGGAATGGACTCAAACATATCACCACCAACGTACTTCACATTCTCACTCTTCGGCAAGCCAACAACCACCTGCGGGAGATCGAGCACCGTGCACTTCAACCCCGGACATGCCTCGGAGATTATCCTTGCCACGATTCCCATGCCACCTCCGACGTCCACCAGTTAATTCAACCCTTCAAAGATCTCTTTGCAATCCTGAATAACCAAATTCATCATCTGAGAATCACTGGCCATAGCTCTATTGAATATATTCCCAAATTTAGGATTCTTCCTTCCATAGCCCCATAAATCGACTCCATGTGCAGCCATAAAAGGATTGATTAATTTGTCTTTGCAATCGATGTCGTTATTTCCTTGGAGCCAATCTCCAAGAAAATGCCAAGGAGTCACAAGAGCCGGATCGAGCATGGCGGCGACAAACGGTGAGACCCCCACAACCTTATCACTCAGAAGCAAATGCGAAGAAGGCGTCAAGACATAAGCCTTTGCTTTTTCTTCTTCCTCACCATTCTTCAGAACGAGGGTCTCTGTGAAGATGCCCGAGTAAGCCAAAACGCGCATAAGGCGGTAAAGACATGTCAATTTGGACGGGTGGATTTGGAGCACTGAAGCCAGCTCCAGGAGCGTCATGGGTTGCTTGTGGTCATGAATGATGTCGGGGATGTGGAGTTGGACTGCACATCTGAGCGACATGGAAGAGATGAAGTTGAAGGTGTGATTGTAGAGGTGGGATTGAGCTTGGAACATCTCTTTGGCTTCATGACTGTGGCTGAGATGATGCACGGCCTTGTTGTGAACAAGACTTGATGAATCTGGCGTGACTCGGTTGGAATAGTAGAGGGAGAAATTCCTGGTTCTGTAGAGAAGTCGCTGGTATAACTTCATAGACATGACTTTTTGCTTGCCTGGGAGGG
>MU089837.1:36227-75625 GCA_014858505.1 Corymbia citriodora subsp. variegata
AAAAATGAGGGCTAGGACTTACCGGAGCTTTGGCACCGGAAAGGAGGTGTCGCCGTGGGTCGTCGGCCGCGATTCGAGAACGGTGGCCGGCGGTTTCTCCCTTTGACCTTCTTCCTCGTTCTCACCCGCAAGTCTCTTCTCCCGGTTTTTCTCTCTCGGATCCCCCGAAACCAATCGAGGAAGTCCCTCCCGAAGAAGCTGCCCCTCCTGCCGCTCACTCTCCCTCTCGAGCTCTCTCTTTCTGCTCAGTCTCTTTTTCTTTTGTTCTCTCGGTCCCTCGGTCTATCTCTCTCGAGCTCTCTCTTTCTGCCCTCTCCTCCGGTCGTTCTCCCCCGGGTCCGTTCTCAGTTTGTTCTGGATTTTTCTGCTATTCCCCGTTCCGCTCCTCTCGGTCTCCCTCTGCTCTCTCGTTCTCAAACCCCCCGAAACCGACTCCTCCTTTTTCTCTCAAAATCCCCGCGCCCCCTCGTGGATCCCGCTCTTCATAACCATATTATCTCTTGCCCCTTTGACCGTGTGACAGCGCAGCAAGGGAATCCCTTGCTGGCGTCATGCGGCTCACATTCTGCCCCTTTTTTTTTCGATTTTTTTTTTCAATTTTTTTTTCAATTTTTTTTCAATTTTTTTTCTTTTCTTATATTTTCTATAAATTAGTGAGTATTTATAGATGCAAATTAAATAGGCATTTAAAATAAAGTAACCAAAAATTCGGGTGTCAACAGTACATATATGGATTCTTGGTATTTTACAATCATGTATTGATCAAATTCATTCTTAATTTATTGATTGTTCATATTAAAAAATTCTTCATGTGGTATCAAAGCACGGTTATATATGATTGTAAAACTCAAAAAAAAATTAAAAATTTATGAACAAATTCGAAATTTCTTCTCTTGAACCGAATGTTGACATTTTTTTTTTTATGTGGATTTATTGATCGATTGATTCTAAAACCTTAGGATTTTTATTCTACGTGTCGAGATCTTTCCATCCATATATAATTTATATATTTTCATTGAGAATTGAGAAAGAATTTCGAATTTGAAATTCTAGGGTTTGTACCTTGAAAAGTTCTAAACTTTTTTTTTTAATTACTTGCAATTGAATGATTTATGTTATAAATTGTTGCATGGGTATTGTTATAAACATGTTTTAGAATCTTTTGATTGCATTAAGATGAGTTTTTTGGCTTAAAATTGACAAAACCCATGTTCGACCATGGGTGTTAGATTTGAAATTCTTGAAGGTTGAATATTGATGCCTTGTTCGTTTGTTCTTCGTTTAATTCACTTTAATCTATTTATGATGATATTAGAAGCAAAACCCATGGAAAAATTTCATCAAAATCAACCTTAATATGCGTTTTTTTGAGCTTCGAGTCAAAACCGGGTTGTGTGACCTGGTTTGCAGACTTCGAGACCCAATTGGAGGTTGAAGAAGACCTCCAGCCGGGCCAGGCAGTCCTCTAGGCTTCTGACCCACCCATTCCAGCCAAGATTTTGGGCGTCTGGGCTTGAGGAGGACCCCTAGGTCTGCTGGGCTTCTGGCTCCCTTTTAGGCATGTTTTCTGGTCTTTTGAGATTCGGGGCGCAGGCCCAAAATTAGGGCTTCTTCCAGAAGCCCAAGCGAGCTGAGCATCTAGACTTTCTGGGTGCAAGCCCAAGCGGGCCGAGTGTCCAGAGTTTCTGGGTGAAAGCCCAAGCAGGGCGGGCCATTTTTTTTGCAATAATAATAATAATAAAAGATTAAAAAAAAAGGAGTGGCAAAAATTGTTGTTTAATAAATGTAATATGATTTTGGTA
Source organism: Corymbia citriodora subsp. variegata (assembly GCA_014858505.1). NCBI lineage: Eukaryota > Viridiplantae > Streptophyta > Magnoliopsida > Myrtales > Myrtaceae > Corymbia > Corymbia citriodora. Next base: position 38,030 of record MU089837.1, read on the forward strand.
AGCACATGTTGTTAAATGCTTCATATTGATGAATTTTGGGCACTGATTAAATGGAAAATTATAAAATTTTTGGAGTTCCTACTAATAAAAATTAGTGTATACAATTACCCGCCCAAATGGGGTTATTGTGTATATTAATTTGAAAAATTGCATGAAGATAAATTCCCAATGGGGATGTATAATTGAAAAATATTTATCCGCCCAAAGGGGATAATTTTTTTGAAAATTATATATAATTCCCCTCTATATTAATATAATAGAGATAATTGATGGGGATGCATGACTCAAAAGTTTTATCTTCCTAAAGGGGATAAATTTTTAGAGTTATGTGTAATTCCCCTCTATGTTGAGATAATGGAGATGTATAATTTAAAGGTTTTGTTTGCACAAAGCGAATAAGCCATTGATAATTATGTATAATTATCATTATCGTCTCTATATATTGATATTATGGAGATGTATAATTTAAATGATTTGTCTGCCTAAAAGGGATGGATCATTGACAATAATATGTAATTCTCCTTGTTGTTATTTTACAAATATCATGATATGGAAAATAATGATGCATTATACACTCTGCCCAAAGGAGAGTTTATAATGTACTGATTATTTTGTGGAATTGTTTATTGCCCATAATTAATCATATTGCATTATTTATGACAAATAGTTACTTTTGCTGTGAATAACAACAATGCAATGGTTGATATGTTAACTGGATCAAACTTCAAAAGATGGAAGCAAGATATAGAGTTTGCTTTGGGAATAGTGGATATGGACTTGGCTCTACGTGAGAATGAACCTTCCAAGCCCAATGACCAAAGTAGTGCAGATCAAAAGGCCCATTATACTAGATGGGAAAAATCCAACCGACTGAGTCTCATTGCTATGAAGAGGTCCACTGCTGAGTATTTCATTAGTGGTTTACTGAAAAATACGAATGCAATACAGTTCCTTGAAGTAATAGGAGAACGATATAGAGTCTCGGACAAGGTTGAAGTTGGAAACTTGCTGAATGAGTTAACAAATATGAGATATGATGCTTCTATGGGTGTTAGAGAATTTATACTAAAAATGATCCACATTCAGTCCAAACTCAAAGCCTATAAAATTGTTCTTTTTGAAGATTATATTGTACATCAAGTCTTAAGTGTTCTGCCAGCTGAATTCAACCAAATTAAGACTGCTTATAATGCTCAGAATGAGACTTGGAGCGTTAATACCCTGATTACAAAATGTGTGATTGAGGAGGAGAAGTTAAAGAAGGAGAAGTATGAGTTGGCCCACTTAATTACTAATGCCAAGTCGAGTTCCTCTAGTAGAAAATGGAAGCCTAAAGGATCAAATGCTCATGGTCCAAAAAAGATCAAAACTTCAAGAAAAATGTGAATAATGGGAGAAATGGAGATAAGGATTTCAAGTGTTTTCACTGCAAGAAGCAAGGTCACAAGAGAGCCAATTGCTACAAGTTCAAAGCTTGGCTAAAAGGAAGGAAAGAAAGTTACCAAGGTGAGTTGTTGGTTTGTTTTGAATCAAATCTAATTGATGTTCCTTGGATTCTTGGTGGCTTGATTTTGGTGCTACTATTCATGTGATTACTACCTTATAGGGTCTAACAAATCTAAGGAATCCAAGTCTAAAGGAGTTAAAGTTTAAAGTTGAAAACGATGTCGGAGTTGATGTGGAGAGCATAGGCACAGTTGTTTTGAATTTAGATTATGGATTTCAGCTCATTTTGAATAATGTCTTTTATGTTCCTGGTTTAGAAGAAACTTGATATATATTTCTTTGCTTGACAAAGTTGGATATTGTCTTTATTTTGCAAATAAAAGAGTTGATTTGAGTTATGATTCCAAAATTATTGGGAATTGTGTTATATGTGATGGATTATATCGATTGTCCTTATCTCCCGATAGACCATATTGTTCCTTTAATGTCGAGAACAATGTTGCTAAGAGATCCTTGATCAAAGAGAAATCTTCATTGCTATGGCATAAGCGATTAGGGCATATCTCCAAAAAAAGGGTAAGGTGACTCATCAAGGCTAATATTCTTCCTCCTCTTGATTTAAATGATACTGAGACTTGTATTGATTGTGTGAGGGGAAAATTGATTAGAATTAAGAAGAAAGGCGCTACTCGCAATCAAAACCTATTGGAGATAATTCATACGAATATTAGCGGGCCATACTCAACCACCTTGTGCGAAAATAAGTACTTCATCACCTTCATTGATGATTTCTCCCGTTATTGTTACATTTATTTGATTAAGGAGAAGGTTGAGGCTCTTGACATGTTCAAAGTGTTTCGCACTGAAGTTGAGAAACAATTGGGAAAAATTATCAAAATTGTCAAATCTGATCGCGGTGGTGAGTATTACGGGCGATATACTGAGACTGGACAACAAATGGGACCGTTTGCTAAATACTTGCAAGACTATGGTATTGTTGCTCAGTATACAGTGCTTGAAAATCCCGAACAGAATGGTGTAACTGAACGGCGCAATCGCACACTCATGGAGATGAAACAAAGCATAATGGATAGTTCTAATTTTCTTGAATACTTATGGGGTGATGCAATTAAAACAACAGCTTATATATTGAATCGTGTACCTAGTGAATCAGTGCCGAAAATACCTTTTGAATTATGGACGGGAAGGAACCAAGCTTGAATCACTTTCGAGTTTGGGGGTGTCCAGCGGAGGTGAAAATTTATGATCCTTCTCAAAAAAAGACCGAACCCAGAATTACTAGATGTTACTTTATTGGATACCCTCACTATTTCAAATTGTATAGGTTCTATTGTCTTACTCGAGGCACTAGAATCGTTGAGTCTCAAACTGCTAAATTCCCAAAATTAGATGTTACTAAAGAGAATTATTCTCAATATTTTGAAAGGGAAGAACCAAACAAAATGGTTTTTATTCTATTGCCCATCTTGAATGATGATTCTATGCGAGAGCCTTATAGAGTGGAAATGCGGCAAGAAGTAGATATTGGAGATATGACTGTGAATGAAATTCCCCAAATGAATGATCCGGCTCTAGAAATGCCTGTGCAGAGATCACAACGACAAAGAAGACCGGCACTTCAAGATGATTATCATGTCTATCTTGGAGAAGCTGATTTTGACATTGCACATATAATTGATCCAGCGACATTAGTGATCAGGCAGATAAATGGTTAAGAGCGATGAAGGACGAGATGATTTCCATGTCAAATAATCAAGTATGGGAACTTGTCGATTTACTTAATGGGCATAAACCGATTGGCTACAAATGGGTATTCAAAATCAAGAAAGGTAATAAAGGCAATATAGAGAGATTTAAGGTGAGGTTAGTCGCAAAGGGGTTCACATAGAGAGAGGGCGTTGATTATACTGAAACATTTTCTCCAGTGTCCACTAAAGACTCATTTCGGATAATAATGGCATTGGTAACTCATTTCGACTTAGAGCTTCATCAAATGGATGTCAAGACAGCTTTTCTAAATGGAGATCTGGATGAACAAGTATATATGCAGCAACCTGAAGGGTATAAAGAAGCTAGAAAAGAGCATATGGTGTGCAAACTTTGAAAGTCCACATATGGTCTTAAACAAGCATGACGTCAGTGGTACTTGAAATTTGACAAAGTTGTGAAATCATTTGGCTTTGAAGAAAACAAGTTTGATCAATGCATCTACATAAAAGTAAGTGGGAGTAAATATATTTTCTTAGTACTTTATGTAGATGACATTTTGCTTACCAGTAGAGATATTGATCTATTGAATGACACAAAAAGTTTCTGTCTGCAGAGTTTGATATGAAAGATCTTGGGGAAGCCTCTTTTGTTCTAAGCATTGAAATTCATCATGACAGATCTAAGAAAGTTTCGGGATTATCTTAGAAAAGTTATATAGATCGTATTCTGAAGAGGTTTAATATGCAAACCTGTAAGGTTAGTGAAGCTCCTATTGTGGAAGGAGATAAATTGAGCATAGAACAATGCCCCAAGAATGATGTTGAAAAAGAAGCAATGAAGAATGTTCCATATGTTAGTGTAGTTGGCAGTTTTATGTATGCACAAGTATGCACCAAGCCTGATATTACTTTTGCTGTGAATACTCTTGGGAGATATTTGTCAAATCCATGTCATGAACATTGGATTACAGCTAAGAAAGTGATAAGATATCTGCAACGAACAAAAGGGTTCGTGCTCATATATAGCAAAGTAGATGACCTAAAGGTGATTGATATTCAGATATCGATTTTGCTGGTTGTTCGGATAATAGAAAATCAACTTTTGGATATATTTTTATGATGGTTGGAGGTGCTATTTCTTGGAAGAGCACAAAGCAAACCTTAGTTATGAACTCTACAATGTATGTTGAGTTTGTGGCATGTTGTGGTGCGTTGACTCAAGCTGTTTGGCTCAGAAATTTGATCTCTGAATTGCAAGTTATGGACTCTATTACTAGACTTATGATGATCTACTATGACAATACTGCAACTGTATTTTATTCCAAGAATGACAAGATCAGCAATGCATCCAAACACATAAATATCAAATATCATACTGTTAAGAACTTAGTCAAAAATGGAGACATTGTGATAGAGAATATTAGAACCAAGTCCATATTGGTCGATCCCCTAATAAAAGGATTACGACCTATTTTGTTTAAAGAACATATAAAAAATATGGGTGTTTTAGAGTCCTTTGATCTCTTTTGTTAGTGGGAGTTATATAATTTGTATTTCTAGATATTATAGTTATATACAAACCGATAATGCTTTTGTAATGTCTATTAAAGCATTTACTTTTGATGATCATTATTATTGATTTTATTATTATCATTTTTCCTGTCGACTGAGAAATGGAAATATAAAACAGTATTTTTAAACAAATTTTAGTTTAAAGACGACTAAATGTCACTAATTATGAGATCTCATGTTGGATTATAACATAGTTGTGCAATTTTATGTTGTTTAGAAATCGCACTAAGGCAATTTCATGTTGTTTAGAAATCACACTAAGGCAATTTCATGTTGTTTAGAAATTATGCTAATGTAGTTTTATGTCGTTGAGAAATTGCATTGATGACCAATAAGAAATAGTAAATATTTTGATCACATGTTGGCACAATTTCTTACTATACTACTAGGCCCATGATCCATGAAATTATAATGCTTATTATAGTGATTAAGGAAGGTCATGTGTTGTGGTATTTTCTTAACACATTGATCACCATAGTCCTATAATGAAATTATATAGGATTAGATTGGTTTTGATATGCCGTTATGGAAATATTATTTTTCAAAAATTGTGGCCACATAAAACAAATTTTCAGTTATTAATCCGAGAGTGTTGTTTTCAAAATAAAAATCATTTTCAAAAATAAATAAAAAATTAATTAATGTAGCCCAAGTGGGAGAATGTTGGAAATTTTCTATAATGGGCTTATATTAATTAATTAATTTTTTATTTTATATAATCGGGTTAATTGATATTCCAATATATTTTAGACCCTCAAGTGATCTTATTGAATTGGGTTTTGGCATCTATCAATAACGACCCTAGTTGAGTAGCAAAGTATAGGCAATTGTGTTTAACTGAAGCCCGTAATGGGAGGGGCCTTGTAATGGGAATGGTCCAATTGACACACAACAGATTAGAGTTTGTTAGATCCCTTCTCTAGGCTATACAATGGTAGGTTATACATATCAGTCGCTTAATCCCATTAAAGTTGCTAAACCGAAATAGGTCATAGAGAGGAAGATCCAGCATACCGATAGATCACTGATTATATCAGCTTGATCTGTTTTCAATTAAGTGAGGCTATAGCTCAAACAGATATGTTTTAATTCCGTTGTACATATATGGATTCTTAGTGTTTTACAATCATGTATAGATCGAATTCATTCTTAATTTATTGATTGTTCATATTAAGAAATTCTTCACACCCACTATGTTCATTTTAAACTCGTTCTACATAACTTTCTTAAAACTCTTGCCCGAAATGTTGTCAATTGAACTACATATATTTACTTGTTCATCAACACAGATTTGAGCAAGTAAGATATCTTCATCTTCCTTCTATAAAAAGGTGTTGTGCCCACCTTATTTTTATCAAATCCTTCCTAAAAAAAAAGAAAACTATATGGCCTCTCAAACCAAGCTTTTAACGCTTAGAGCCTTTGAGGGTTCATAGACATAGTCTGCTTTTCTTGGTTATCCAAAATCCGGTGACTGTTTTAAAACACTTTTTTTTAATAAATCTTTAGCAATGCATATTTTGCATTCATTTAATAAAGCTTAAAATTGTGGAAACATGCATCAAATAATAAACATATAGCTTCTAATCTAGCAACAGAAGCATAAGTTTCATTATAATCAACTTTTTCTTCTTATATAAACCTTCATACCACAAGCCTAGCTTTGTTTCTTAGTACATGACCTGTTTCATTGAGTTTGTTTCTATTGACCCACTTTGTTATTATCATCACTAAATTAGTTCTCAAAATTTGTTGACATTGAATTTATAAAACTCTTCTTGCATTCGTTTCCTCCAATTTTTCATCTTGTATAGCTTCTTCCACATGTTTTGGTTCTAACTCGAATAGAAAAGCCAGCAAATTCATCATCTCCTTGAATGAAGAAATACTCCTTATCCCTTCTGAGACATCTCCAAGTAGTTGCTCTTTTGGGTGCTTAGAAGTGAACTTCCAATCCTTTAGAAAAGATACAGGTCCGGTAACCAGCTCTTCTTTCGGATTTTTTAGTATTGTATAAGTCTAGCACTTTTCTAGGAGTTTGCTCTACTTATTTTACAGCCCCTATATTTCTTTGAGCATCCTCAAACTTTACGTAAATGGATTCCCCTACCTCCTAGATTCTCGTTTTGTACACACAATAAACTTTACTAGATAATGAGTAACCCAAGAACTTTGCTTCATCCTATCTAGGATCGAACTTACCGATATTCTCATGTGCATTTTTAAGAACATAGCATTTGCAGGCAAAGAAATGAAAGAAATCAATGTTTTGTTCTTACATTTATAAAAGCTATAGGGGGTTTTCTCGATCAATGGTCTAAGATGCACTCTACTGATGATATAGCATGCAATAGGTGGAGGCATGACTTTCTACAAACATGGTGTGCCATGTCTTGTAATGAATGATTCTTTCCCTCTACAACTCCAATTGTTAAGCACAAGGAGAAAAAATGTTATGCTCAAATCCATTTTAATAGTAGTATTTTGAAAACTCATGATTTTCAAGTTCTCTATGATCGGTTTCGAATAGAAGTAATGTTATAACATTTTGTTCATTTTGAACTCACTCTGCAATTTTCATGAATGAATGCAGCCAAAAAAATCTTATATAATCTTTCACAATCACCAAGCAATATTTCTTACCACCAAGGCTCTTCTTGTTTTACTGGTCCAAATAGATCTATATAGAAACTACAAGCCTTGTCAATATAAACAATGTTCTTTAACTTTAAAAACTTTTGATTTTCTTACCAAAAATACAAGGTTTAGAACACTCTGAAGGCAATTTCACAAAATGGAACATTCTACTGCTACAGTATACATGACATTTTTCTACTTGCACAAAAATGACAAAATAGATCTATTCACTCCACCCTACTCTGTGCATGTACTGCTACTACAATGCAGTTCTTCCAGACTTTCTATGAATTTTCATTATTAGGTTTGCTCATCTTTTCCAACTAGGTTCTTCCAAGTAAATTGATGTCATCATGTTCTATATTCACCTTCAGTAGAAATATGGCATTCGAACCAATCAAGCGTAGTCAACAATATAAAATTCTTTCCCAATTTCGATAGATGCCTTTCGTCAGTCAACATTATCGCTAACTTATTGTGTATCCTAATATGAACTATTTCGCCCCTACTACTTCACAAGTAGGGGTGATCGGGTCCAGGATGGGTAGGGTCTAGACTTGGACCCTGTACCCGACCTTGTTATAACTAGTTCCTCTTTTTTAGACCCTATATCTACCCTGTTTTGGACCCGATCCTGTTTTTTCAGTCCGGAAACAGGGTCAACCCCGTTTTCAATGGAACCTGTCTTGCAACCGTTCAATATCCTATGCGGCTTCGAATTTTACATTAATTAACAAAAAAACAACAACGTAATTCTTCTAACATTATAAGACAAAGCAAAAATCCTAAGAATGCATAAACATTAGCAACAAATATGGATCTAATATTAGTCTCATTCCCACAAATATTTATAATATGACCTAATGTGCTTACTTATGTGTATATGACGGAGTTCTTATTAAAAGGACATCTTTCTTGAGTTAGACTGAGAATGCTTTAATTACTGCTACAATAGTTAGTAACATTTGTCCTACGACTATAATAATAGTTGAAAGTGGGACCATTAAAAAAGAAAAACAATGCATGAGAACAGTTCTTTTTTTAACATTTCTTCAAAGACAAAGAGACTCAAAAGCATTATACAAAGAGATGATTTTTTTTTTTTAACAGGATAAAAATTGGTTCCAAAACCGGTCCGGTTCTGGGTGGGTCTTTGCTTGGACCTTGTTCCCGGACCAGTTTTAATCGATTCCCAAAAACTGGGACTAATTTAATCGGGAACCGGTTCCTAACCCTGTTTTTTGGGTGGTTCGGTCCGGATTTTGAGTAAACCCAATCCGGTTGCATGCCCCTATTCACAAGTACCACAATGTACATTGATAGGTAGTAAAGCAGCACCAATAAGAAGTCATATGATCCAAAGTCAAGCACCCAATCATCACATGATGAACTCGTGGTAACTACTAACACATCATATGTATTATTAGAAGTATTATTTGCTATAGTAACATTACCATCATTGCAAACTCCATTTTAACTCTCTTACAATTGTACTTTGGATAATCTCTATTGTATTGGCCTCCTCATTATAGTGATAACATTAATGATTCCAAAAGTTGGACCCTGATTTAGAACGGCTCTTCCTTTTGCTATCCTTGGACTTTGTGCATTCGTTTCTACTTTGGATAACCAAATTTTGCACTATATCCGATGCTAATGTACCTTTTTGCAACTTCTTTTGCCCCTCCTTAGGAAACAGGCAAACTTCACATCTTCCAAGGTAATCGTAATACATCCCTATAGTGGTCAATTGGTAAAGTGCTCACCATGCCTCATTTCTCTTCAAATTATGCCTCATTGACATTTTTCAAGTCCATCATGAGTTTGGTAAACTCATGTAAATGGGTTCTAGTAGATGTGCCTTCAACCACTTGGAATTGAAACACCTTTCCAATATATACAAACAATTTTTCACACCCTTTATCAAATAAAGTGCCTCAAGTTTTTCTCAGAATGTTGCAACATCAACAGGACTATGATTTTTTTTTCTCCATCAAGTCTACCTTATGGGGCTTCTTTCATCATCTCTGTCAATTTATCTTTGTGCAACAATGCCTTCATCAAACCTTGGATTGTTAATAGAGCACACATATTAATGCTCCCTAACAGAAAGATCATTCCTCCCATTGAACTCCATAATTTCTATTTTCACTACAAATATAACTACAAAACTATATTATTGAAACAATGATCAGACAAGCAAAAGTCCCAAATTAACTCCATAAACCCTGAGCAATCCTTGTCCTGTGAACTATCCTATCTTGTCCCTTGTCCATCCTCTACCAAATACAAACTATATCATACACTTGCACACTTCACTAACCAAAAACTATCATTGATACCAAAACCATGCTTCCGCACACATCCAAATTTTCAACCGTTTGATCCCCATCAAAGTCTGCATTGAATCCCTTACGAACTAATTGATGTAAACAATTAGCACATCCTTCCACTAAAATGGGTTACGCGGCAAGGCCATTGAACAGCTGGAAAAAGCCCAAGCCTGTTTACGGAAAGTGGAAATGGAAGCGAAGCAGTTTTGAGTGAATAAATAACATTTGCATGCCTTCATTACCATTTAGGAGGCCTACGCCTCATAGAAACTATCTACCTAAGACTATCTCTTGGCTCGCATGTATGGATTCTCAAGAAGAGAGGACTGTAGGGGTCCCCCCCCCCCCCCCCCCCCCCCCCCCCCCAGACTATCCGGATCCCATGAGTGAATAGAAAGTTTGATTTATACATTCATCCAATGAATTATGACTTTATTATTCCATCACTAAGTTTCATCCAAACAAAGTAACTAACAACTCCTAATTCAAGTAATGGAATCAATTCCTACTGGATGCATGTCAATGGACCCTACAATAAATCTATTGGAATTGGCTACCTATTCGTTCCTTGTGTCTTTGTTTCTATTGCATTTTATCTCATCGTATCACATTCTGGAGATGGCTAAGTGGACTAAAGCATCGGATTGCTAATCCGTTGTACGAGTTTTTCATACTAAGGGTTCAAATCCCTCTCTTTTTGTTTCCGTTGATGACTATTTTTATCTTGCCTAAGTAGATTATCTTGAGTTATACGTACATTACCTTGGGCTAAACTAAAAAAATGACTATTTTGAAAACAAGTCAATAATGACCCTCCATGGAATCGTCTATATAAGCCGCGGCTAAAGTTGTAAAAATAAGAGCTTGAAAACCACTCGAAGATAATCCAAGGAACATGACAAGTATAGGAACCACTAAAGGTACTAAAGAAACAAGAACAACAGCTACTAATTCATCGGCTAATATTGTAACATCCTGAAAATCGACCCCATTTTAGGATTTTATAAAAGGGAAATATTAGTCGAAGGCCTGGTCAGTATAAATTTTCCGAACTATGTGTTCGTGGGATAATGGATTACAGAGAGGCGTCGATAGGAAATGATTCGCGTACGACTCGCAATTTCGATCAGGAACGAACCCTTCGACCATGAGGACCTGGGCGGGAATGATATCCTCTAAGTGCTAGACTATTAAGGAAACGGAAATAAATCGATTCGGCAGAAGTACGAAGTCGATCTGCGGGTGATTTCCGCACGACTTCGATACGAACTACGAACGACGGTAAACCGAATCCTTTTCATCTAGTACTCGGGATTATCAATTGAGCCCCCGGGATCACACGACAATCAAGGGACGTCCCTGACTCGAGAATTGGCGTAAACATGGTTCAAAAAAATGGTTGACCATGGGTCAAATGTGAGGAAAGTCCAAAAAGGGCGCCCGATAATCCAAATTGTACTACGGTCGCAATCGACTCAATTTGGCACCGATTTTTAATCCGATTTTGGGAACCAACTTCTCAGTGATGTCAGGACTATATATTTGGACGTCGCCTCATTTATTTTGGAATTTTCCGTTGGACATGGAAGTGTCGGAAAAAGGAAAAATTGGACCGGGTTTCGGGCCCGCGGGTGGGCCGGCCCAAGACCGGCGGCCCAATGGGCCTTGCACCCATTTAGCCCAGCCCAAGAGGGGCCCAAGTTGGCCCAAGTTCCCCTCCATTTCCAGCCCATGGGCTTCTCTCTTTGGCCTTTTGCTTTTGTGCCCAAGTGGGCTTTGTTTATGCTTTGTTTTTGGTTGTTTTTGATTGGTCCTTCAAGCAAGTGGCAAGCCCACTTGCCTTGGCCTTATCCAAGCCTTCAGCAGCCTCTTCTCTCTCCTCTTTCTCCCCCAAAATTCGTGCACCAGCCAGCCCTCACTTTCTCTCCCTTTTTCTCTTCCTTTTCTCTTCCATTTCTAGTGTTCTTTGCTGTCCATGCTGTTTTCCAGCAAGAAAATGGCCTTGCCGCCGTCACCGGAGCCGCCGCAACCGCCCAAAGTGTAGTCTTGGAAGTTAGGAAACCAGCCGCGCACCCCCGGTCACCCCTGGTCGCCCCGAACCGCCCGTTTCGGCCACCGTTTGTCGTCCGTTGCCATCCCCGAGCTTACCCCTCGTAGCCCTCGTTCCCCTCTACGCGCCGGTGTCGCCGGATTTCCGATCCAAGTAAGTTAACTTCCTAATCCTTGTTTAGGGGTTAATCTTGCTTAGGGGTTAATTAGTTTAATTTTTGTGCTTGGTTAACTATGGGTTAGTTTGTTAATGGTGGCTGAGTTAATTAAGCTGACTAGGGTTAGATTAATTGACCATAGTTAGTTTTAAAAGTAACTAGGGTTAATTAATTAAAGTAACCATGGTTAGTTTTAAAAGTAACCAAGGTTAGAATTTAACTATGGTTAGGTTAGATTAACTAGGGTTGAGTTAATTTGTTAACCATGGTTAAGTTTATTTATTATTTATTTATTTATTTAATTTCGGACGAATTTACTGTTCACAAATTACTGTTCACTGATTACTATTCACTAATCACTGTTCACGGCACTGTTCATACAGAAATAAATTTTGGTCTCAAATTGATGTGTTCTTGATTGTTATGCTTTCTTGAAGTACCGATTGTTAATTATACTCGTAAATATCGATGAAATACGTGATCGAATGCTGATTGGGAATTGGATTTTGGGATTGTCGAGTGAGATCGCATGACATATTGCGCGGGTTATCAGAAATGGCATGTCGCATGAGCATGGGTGATGTTGCATTCACGATAGAGCAAAGAAAAGAATGGATTGTTTGATGATGTGTTGCATGGTCACATTAAGAGGAGAGCCCGGCGCTGCCGGTAGACCGCCAACCCTTGGGGTTGTGCCGTGGCCTTTTGGTCGTCCTGACTTCGGTCGGTTGCCTGACAGTGGTCAGTTGCGGGGCTGCGGCAGTGAGCGGGCCCCATGCTCCATAGGGAATGCCGTCGATGGGAGAGAGCCCGTGACGTCGCCGTGCCTCATGGGGGAGGACGATGCCTGGTCCTTGACCGGTAGACCGCCAACCATAAGGTTGTGCCGTGGCCCTAGTGGTCGTAATAATCGGAGCATATGTGTGGATGTGAGGAACGAGAAAGTTGTGTGAGATGCTCTGATTATTCGCATGCTCTTAATGTCGTGATGGATTAAATGACAGTTTCTGCAGGTCGCGTGTGCCAAGGCCAGGTAGGGTCGCCTGTGATTGCACCTGTGTATTAAACTGTCTTTTGTGGTTATTTCTCTGAGGTGGTATTGCATTAATTGCTGTATTAGGTTGTATGTTAAACTCCCGAGGCGAGCGAAGTTCCTAACCGGGGCTTAGGACTTTAACTTGCTGAGTTTATCTCAACCCGTCGTGGTTAACATTTTCAGGCCCTAGATGATGCAATACCGAGGATCGAAGAGAGCGATCCCTTTGAGGCCCGGGAGTAGACAGCTGTAGCCTATTTCCTTTTTGACGAGCCTTCCCCCACTTGTACAGGGTTAGGTTAGCTAGGCCGGTCCCTTTTTGAGTAGGCCTTAGCTTGTCGCCTGTAGTAAGGCATGTATGTATTTGCTGGTGTGCTGGCTAACCTTCAGATATATAAAATGGTGTTTGTCTTTCCTCTGCTGCTGCTGTTGTTGCTATTCCTGTTGTTTGGTTTGGGAGTTGTTCGTTTCCGCATGTGCTTAATTACAAGATAAAATGAATTGGTCGACGACAGTACCTGGGATATCGTATTTTAAGACCTCAAGTGAAATGGGGTTGCCGCGAGCTCGAGAGTCGGGGCGTGACATAATCTACTCCTTTCAAAGACGGCCACGAATCGTAACACGCGTCGATTCTCTATCCTACGGACCTGAAAATTGTTAACCACGACGGGTTGAGATAAACTCAGCAAGTTAAAGTCCTAAGCCCCGGTTAAGAACTTCGCTCGCCTCGAGAGTTTAACATACAACCTAATCTAGCAATCAATGCAATACCACCTCAGAGAAAATGACAGCACAAGACAGTTTAATAAACAGGTGCAATCACAGGCGACCTTACCTGACCTTGGTACATGCAACCTGCAAAACTGTCACTTAAATTATCACGACATTAAGAGCATGCAAATAATCAGAGCATCTCACACAACTTTCCCATGTCTCACACTCACACATGCTCCGATTATTACGACCACTAGGGCCACGGCACAACCTTATGGTTGGCGGTCTACCGGTCGAAGACCAAGCATCGTCCTCCCCTATGAGGCACGGCGACGTCACGGGCTCTCTCCCATCGACGGCATTCCCTATGGAGCATGGGGCCCGCTCACTGCCGCAGCCCCACATCTGACCACTGTCAGGGGACCCAATGGTTACGGCACAACCCCAATGGGGATTGGCAGTCATCCGGCTCAACCGGGCTATCAACTTTAATCTGACCATGCAACACATCAGCAAATAGTTCATTCTTATCTTTGCTTTTGCTTGGTCGTAAATGCAACATCGCTCATACGCTCATGCAACATGCCATTTCAGATAACCCACATAATATGTCATGCGGTATCACTCGGCAATTCCAAAATTAAATTTCCAATCAGCATTCAATCACGCACATTCCCTAACTCTTGGGAACAACCAACAATTCAAATCACAATCTGTCAATCAATTCCGACCAATCAATTCTCGGGAATAACTCAACAAGTCAAATACTTTCACTTCCACTCGGTCTTCGATCATGCGTTTCATCATTATTCACGCATATAATTAACAATCGGCACTTCCAGAAAACATAACAACCAAGAACACATCAATTTGAAACCAAAATTTGTTTCTGTATGAACAGTGCTGTGAACAGTGATTGTGAACAGTAATCGTGAACAGTAATTATGAACAGTAACTAATCCGAAATTAATAAAATAATATTAAACTTAAACATGGTTACTAAATTTAACCTAACTAGGGTTAATTAACTCAACCATGATTAATAATTAACCATAGTTACTTTAGAAACTAACCCTAGTTACTTTAATTAATTAACCTAGGTTACTTTAACACTAACCATGGTCAATTAACTAACCCTAGTCAGCCTTAATTAACCAATCAACCTTAATTAAACACAAACACACAAATACACTAATTAACCCCTAAGCAAGATTAACCCCTAAATAAGGATTAGGAAATTAACTTACTTGGATCGGAAATCCGGCGACACCGGCGCGTAGAGGGGGATGAGGGCTACGAGGGGTAAGCTCGGGGACGACAACGGACGACAAATGGTGGCCGAAACGGGCCAAAACAGCCCCTGGGTTACTGTTCACGCGGAAGAGAGCTATTGGGCGGAAACGGCCGAAACGAGCGGCTAACGGCGACCAGGGGTGGCCGGTGGTGTGCGGCTAGCTCCCTGACTTCCGTGGCTACACTTTGGGCAGTGGTGGCGGCTCCGGCGATGGCGGCAAGGCTGGATTCCAACGGGAAAACAGAAAACACAGCAAGAAAAGAAAGAAAAAGGAAGAGAAAAGAGAGAGGAAAAGGGGGTGGCGGTCCGGTGATGGTTTAGTGGCTTCTCGACGACGGCAAGGCAGCAAGGACAGCAGCTAATGGTGGCTGGTCTGGGGGAAACACAGCAGCACAGCTGCTGTTTTTGGAGGAAAACCAGAAAAGAACAAAAGAGAAAGAGAGAAAGAAGGAAAAGTGGGAGAGTGGGGAGGAAGAAAAAGCAACGTGGGGAAGGGGCTGCTGAAACTTGAGGAGAGAGAGAGAGAGAGAGAGAGAGCGAGAAGCCAAGCAAGAAGCCAAGTCAAAATTCTCTTCATCAACTTGCCCCAAAAATCTCATTTCCTTGACTTTTATTCCCTTTGTCCTCCAACATTGAATGCCACTTCTAGAAGGGATAAAATGGTAATTTTCAAAAGTATAGTGTACCTCACTATACACGTACATGGACCAAAAATTTATACGGGTTAGAAGAAAATCGGTTCGGGCTCAAATCGAAGGGAAACGGGCTTGAAAAATCTAACGGGCTCAAAGGCTTGAAGTTGGGCTTCCTTAGGCCCACTTGGCTAGCTTGGGCCCACGTGGTCGACTCCTCAAAGGCGTAAGGTCCATTGGGCCTCCAATCGGTCTAATTCCTCTTGGTTCCAATTTTTCGGCCCATTAAACCCTTTTTTTGAAAATTCTCGGCTTACCGAAATTCAGGATGTTACAACTCTTCCCCTCTTAACAAAATTTCGTCCTCGAAATTTGTAAGACTTTCTGCACCCTTAAACTGATGGGGGTATTGATGCCTCATTGCATCCTGTTTTTCCCAAGTCGCTCATTCTGTCTTATAATGCTGTCAAACACTTTCAGTGCTGCCAAAACTTCCAATCCTGCCCAAACTGTCTTTGGTTCCAAAAAGGCTAAGCACTTGTCCATTTTTGCAAAAAAAAGAAAGTTGCAAAAAGTTGGTTTCCCTTTTTTTTTTTTTTTTTTTTACATGTGGCTACTACCGCTTCCGGGATTCGAACTCCCGTTTCGGATTAGCGGCTTCATCCCCGCGATACCACTCGGCTATAAGCGCCAATGGTGCCCAAAATTGCTTACTTTATCCATTTAAGGCCAAAATCTTTATTCGCTCCAAATTTCGAAAGGTTCGATATGTCTAGGGCTTAGCTTTCCTTTCTTAGCCAATCGAGATGTCCCTATCATAGGCGACACCTTAAGGAAAACATGATTCCCTACTTGAAATTCCAAAGGCTTTAGTCCTTTACTCGCATCAACTTTTTAGCGACTTTGCACTGTCCCTGATATCTTCACAACATCCATCAACTACAAAACCATCTCTGAACCAGTGATCGTCCTTTCTCTGACCTTGTTCCAATAGACTGGAGTTCCACAAACTTGACCATATTTTTGCTATGCCATTCCGATAAAATGTTATCCCACAAGCACTCTCTTTTTGCACAGTACGTAGTTCAATTCATTTTTTCCCCTTTCGACATCCTAGAAGCCTGCCAGGAGTTGCTCTTTGCTCAGGCACTCTGGCCCTGGCGACCACTACCCGCCCTCGTCGGATCAGTCGTCACGGGCATCTACGAACTGCACCACTACTAGCAAAAGTCCATTTTTGACATGCATCATCTCATAGAGGTATTATCCGCTTTGGCCCGTCCCATACCAAGCCTCACGGTTTTAACCTCGTCTGAGCACTTCAAAGTACAAAACTTCCTTCAGCTCGTCAACCCATGAGCTCATTTCCACGGGGTCACTTATCGATACTTGAATTCTGATTCACCGAATTTCCATCAAATCGCTGTCCGAATTCCACAAACCATCGATTGTTCTTTCAACATTCCTTTCACGTCCATTTAATAACCAAACCAAAATATTACCTCAATCACTTGAAAATTAGTGCAAACCAAATGTCATTTATCGCACTAAAGGTTTTCAGGTACTTCTTTAAATCCTCCCTAATACCTCGAGAAGAAAATCATCAATAATGCTACTTCACCATTTATCCACCTAACATCAAGGGATAATTAATTCTTAATCCACCGAAGACAAAAATCCATTCCTCAAATCCCTATCTTATTTATCTCCCGAAATAATCCACCTTGGGTAAATTCATATCTTAATCGAATCTAAGACTTTCGAGCAATAAATCATCCACTGAAAATCTTATCAAAGATTATCACCATTTAATAGATCATCACTTATGATCCAATACCTACAACTCCTCAAATCATCAAAATAGAACTTATCTGACTTTCATTAAATCTAATGACCTCAATTGTCATGACGCGTAAGCAACCAATCTTCCTCGTTGCCTTACCACGCAGTCAAATCCCTTATACGACACCTCACTGTAAATCTCATAATCTCTTATACTAGACTAAATCCTCAAAACTGGTGCGGTAATCAGCTTATACTTAAGCTCTTAAAAATTATGCTTACACTTATTCGTCCATTCAAATTCTTATGTCCTTCATTAACTTTCACATCAGAGGCGTAACTATCGTAGAGAACTTTTCTACGAATCGTCTATAATAATCTGTCCAACTTAGAAAACTTCGAACCTCTGTTACTATCATAAGTCTCGGCCAATTCATGACTGCCTTCATCTTGATGGATCCACAGAAATTTCTTCGTCCAAAATCACCCGACCAACGAAACAATGCGAGTAAATCCAAACTCACACGTATTAAACTTGGCATACTGTTTATGCTCTCGAATGGTCTATAACACCATCCTCAAGTGCTATTCGTGTTCCTCGAAATTCCTTAAATATTCCAATATATCATCCATGAGCATGATTCCGAATTTCCAAATACGCCTTAATCACTCAATCCATCAAATCCATAAAAACAACTGGCGTATTAGTTAATCTAAACAACAGTACGGTAATCTCGTAGTGACCAAATTATACACGATATGTTGTCTTCGGTTTATCCTCCTTTTTAATCCTCAACTACTGATAGCCCGTCCTTGGGTCTATCTTGGAAATTACCGACGTTCCTTAAAGTGGGTCAAACAAGTCATCTATCCTTGGTAATTATACTTGTTCATGATCGTCCCTTGGTTAAACTACCGATAATCGATACATAATTGCAATAATCCATCATTGATTCTTCAACTAACCAATTAATCTCAATTGTCCAATAACCTTAGGAACCTTCATCCAATAAACGAGTTACTTCCAACGACTAATTTCAAAGGGATCGAGGGTCCTCCTTGATCCCAGTAAACTTGAAACTAACCCCACCTAATGGGTTAAACTAGATTACCTTCCAATACCAATCCATTGTAACTCAATACTTAATAATCCTTTCCAACAATCACATCAAAATCGTACATTACCGAAACAATCAAATCGATCAATTCCTCTTGATCGCCAATGACCATCGTATAATCTGAACATGCGGTAGGATGTCCTGCTATAACATCGCTCGATCCTTTAACTAGGTCAACATGCTAAGAACCACTTCCAACGGTTTCGGTCTTAACCCTCAATGACTTAGCAAAGTATTTAATTATAAACAAATGCGTAGTTCCAAAAACCAATTAACGCATAAGTAGCATGATCACACTGAAAGTTGTACTAGTAGTCATAGCCTGCAAATCCTTTGCCTCCTTCATGATAACTGCATACAATTAATCTTGCGACAAAGGGCGATTGAAGTTGCTCTGCGGAGTATTCTCAGTCAGTTGTCACACTTATGGTTGTTGAGGTTGCTTCTTTGATGGTTAATGAGACACTTTCTCGCGATGTGACCTTGATAGTCACACTCAAAAACACGTCCTTTCTTAACAGAACACGTTTCCCAAGTCGATAATTAACTCCATAAAATGCAAACCAATCCAGATGCAGCTACTCATTCTGCCACGTCCTTTTTAATTAGTTGGGCTCCCTTGTACCATCCATCATAGTCTTTTAGGTTCAGGGGCACCAACTGATCCTTGATTTTCGATTTCAAACCATCCCTAACCTTCTGACTCGGTCTACCGGATTCCCAATCATTCCCTATACATACTTCAAGAGCTCTGCAAACTTAACCTCCTATTGCACAATTGACAAGCGATTTTGACGATGTTGTAAGAATTCAGTTACCTTCTGCTCTCGTGTGCACTCAGAAATGTATTATCCGTTGAACGCTTCGACGAAGACACACCACTCTCGGACCGTGCCTTTGGGCAAAACTCTTCCTTGTTACTTCCCACTACGTGCCAACATTACCTTGCAATTGGCACTCTACCAGGACTATCTTATCTTCCTCTGAGCATACCAACAATGCAAACACTTACTCCAATCCTTTCATCCAGAAGGTTGCAACCTCAAGGTTACTCATCCTAGTGGACTTGGACAACTCAAACTCCATGAACGGTTCAACCAATTTAGCACTAGCCCATCCTTCAACTGCCCTATCTCAAGAACTCTCGAATCAGGATCGTTCGTCTAATAAAATTATCACAGAAACCTTATTTCCAACTCCACAAGGAATTAGAAATCAAGAACGACCCGCTTAAAGCCAGAGAATCAAATAAACAAACACAAGCACGGGGTGTTTTCCTAACTAACTATCCCAAAACCCATCGCACCTTATCACTCCATGTATTGACCAGGCTCTGATACCAAAATCGACGGGGCTGTCACGCCCCGACCCTCGAGCACGCGGCAACCCCTGTTCTCTCGCGGTCATTTAGATGCGACTCCCAGGATTCATTGCCGACTGTTATTTTTATCTTGTAATTATGCATATGCGGAAACGAATCACAAACCCCCAGTCAATCACAAAATCAGGGATAGCAGGAAAACCCAACAATAACACATTCAAAAGTATTGTTTATTCATCTACCAATTAACCCTAGGAAGTTTACAAGTACAAGCCCTTACCACGGGCATCTTCCTAACGAGCCAATGAAACCGACAAGCCAGGGTTAATTTACTCCATTCAAAAACGGCCACGAACCGTAACACGCATCGATTCTCCATCCTACGGACCTGAAAATTGTTAACCACGACGGGTTGAGATAAACTCAGCAAGTTAAAGTCCTAAGCCCCGGTTAGGAACTTCGCTCGCCTCGAGAGTTTAACATACAACCTAATCCAGCAATCAATGCAATACCACCTCAGAGAAAATGACAGCACAAGACAGTTTAAGAAGGGATAAAATGGTAATTTCCAAAAGTATAGTGTACCTCACTATACGCGTACATGGACCAAAAATTTATACTGGCTAGAAGAAAATCGGTTTAGGCTCAAATCGAAGGGAAACGGGCTTGAAAAATCTAACGGGCTCAAAGGCTTGAAGTTGGGCTTCCTTAGGCCCACTTGGCTAGCTTGGGCCCACGTGGCCGACTCCTCAAAGGCGTAAGGTCCATTGGGCCTCCAATCGGTCCAATTTCTCTTGGTTCCAATTTTTCGGCTCATTAAACCCTTTTTTTGAAAATTCTCGGCTTACCGAAATTCAGGATGTTACACTTAGCATCAGCCTTTGATTACCCATGCAACTCGGTCAGTCCCAAGCCACCTCCTAATCAACTAAGGGTTCATTAATTAGGATTAACAATAATTAATCGCAACTTGCATTCACAAAGCAGAAGATTAATATTGCTAATCACTAGTTAATTCTAATAACCCACACTAATTTACCCACGAATCAACATGTGTTGCAAGCTTAATCATTAGTCTAGAAATCACATGCAAGATCTAATTAAGCATGTAATCAGGCCAAGGCTTTGGGTAGTTATCAATGAGTGAGCCAATATGGATCACTTATTCAATTAATAATAGGTTCTGGACAATTATGATTTGGTTCAATTAAGTGCCTTAATGATTTACACATGAATGACTCAAGCATCATTGGGAAGTTTGCAATGTGTAGTTTCATTGTTACTAGACCATTTCACCTGATTCTAACCCAATGAACTCGAAATTAATTAAATTAATAAACAGTTCCAAATATAACCTGAATTTCAAAATTACGGGAAAAATTACAAACCCGGTATTGAAATTTTATAGGTAAGTTAACTATAATTGTCTACTTTGACTTTCGTTCTTTAAATTTTGCAAATAGGCACTTGGACTATGTCAAATTTACTGACTCCTCCAGGGACTCAATTGCAAAACTGTTTTATAGGCCGGATTGACCTTGTCCAATATTTTGTACATAGGGACTTCTAAATCTGGCTGAAACTCCCACAAATTTTCCAGTCTAGCTTCAGTTTTGAGTTTTGCGGAAAATGACTCCATTTATTTTATATTTGTGAAACAAATTCGGAGAAAACTGAAACTAAGATTTTTATGTTAAGCTTAAAAACTCTTTGGTGATTTAATGGGAGAGAGACTTTCGATCAAATGACATCAGTTTTTTTACAAAAGTTGTATCATTACGAAGCTCTCGTTCTGAACTTGTAGTGATATCTCATAAGCTTTTCCAAAATTCTGATCGAAAAAATTTCTTAAAATCCAAGAACACATAAAGGTTAGAAGACACCGAATTTCGAGGAAACATCCATCATCATCAAAGTAACATTGTTCATTCCCATGCATATGCAAGCCTCTTTCCAGCATACATAAACACATTCAGGCAACTTTGAACGTCATATAATAGCATTCAACCTCGATCATTGAAAAGCACCTAAAGCAATCATCTAAACATGCTTTAATCATCATCTGATCATCATGAAATTAGCTCAAATCAACATTTGATCGATCTAAGTATAATCAACATGAAAACATGCTTGATCACTTAGCCTAGAGGTTCGGTCAAGACATGCTTGGGAAGACTTTAACATGCAACTTCAATCATCAACTTCAACTGACATTGATTTTAAGAAAAGTAGCCTAAATATGAAATTTTTTAATCTAGACCGACCAAAGTAAATCAAAATCAACATGATTAGGTTTGGCCAAGCTTGATTGAAGTATAAAGTGAACTTAATCATGCAATTACTTTTTGATCTCACTTGCACGATCCTAGGTTCTAGATCAATTTTGTTTCAATTCTATCATATCCTAGTCTTTTTTTTTTTTTATAATAGATCGAAGTATGACTTCGATTTAAACTCTAAATCAATTTGCCTCATCAAATGATCATTGAGAGCTTGATCAATCAAGTCTGTTAGACTTGACTTTAGATTAAGGAATCTAGCGAGCGCTAGGAGAAACCGAGCTAATCCATGAATCTCCAACGAGAAACTAGCGAAACTCAGGCCAAGGCTGACTTGAAGACACCTAGAGGAATGGTGTCGCAAGCTTCCATTGGCAAGGGATGATCGGCGAGCAGCCGGAACAAGCATAATTTCGTCAAGCTCTGGCATGGAGCATGTGAACCTACACAGAGGGAGGGAGAAGTCTATAATCCAAAAAATGAAGTGCAATTGTGAGAGAGGAGAGAGAAAATGGCTTATATCTCATGGTTTGGCAGGAAATTTAAATTCTGGAATGAATTAGGGCCCTAAGATTGATCTAGGGGTTCTTCTTGAATCCTTAATGATTAAGCTACGTTCTTTTCATGATGACATGTCACCATGAATGGCCAAGATTAAGAGAATGAGATTAGGCCTTCAAAAGATTGAAGACATGGCCAAAGGTTTTTCGGTGATTTCATGAAGAGCAATTTTGTAATTTCCTTCTTTACCAAAAAAAAAAATTTGTAATTTCCTTGAGTGTGAGGGATGGCTGTAACATCCTGAAATTCGAGTCCTTTTAGGGAGGAACGAGCGTTAATTTCGTCAATGCATTGTTGGTTGATCTCACTCGGAACTAATCACTCCTGAGATACTGACCTTGAGGGGAAAGGCTAATGAGGACAAAACTCGTGCGACTAAAGAACTTGACCTGGGAAAACGACTAGACCATGAGACTTGCGTAAGGACAATCCTGTAGATATGCAGGCCGATTTCAGGGACGACTAGAAGTCGATTCGCGAACAAAAATAATGGGACGACGGGTGATTCCGTTTACTGTTATCGAACCCACGAATGGCCCTATGTCGATCCTTGATAATCGTGTACTTAGAAATAAGAATTGATCATTCACAATTTCATGTAGTCAAGGACGTCCATGTGTCGAGAAGTCTTGAACGTGAATTGGCACGAGTCGGTTACGCGTGAATCCTCGAAGTCGCCTGTCAGTCTGAGTAGTACCAAAATGGCATTCGGGCGAAATTGACATGGCATGAGAATCTAGTATTGGACTTCAAATTTTCGGGAACGTCCAAGACGGACATTTGGACGATGCTTCTTTGATAGTCGATAGTGTCAAATGAGCCGAGTATTTGGAAAAAGGGATTTTCGGACCGAGGAAATGAGCCTATGAGGACGTGGGCCGGGCAAGAACAGTGTGGGCCTCACGCCCAAGGTAGGACAGCCACCATGGAAGGCCCGAGGCAAGCAAGTGAGCCCATTGGGCAAAACCGACCCTTTATCCTTCCGAGCCTACTGTCTAACCTGAGCCGATTCGAGCCCAAGAAATTCCCGAGCCCATTCCTATTCATTTTCCGGCCTTTTTCCTAGGCCCACCCCTTCATTTTCAGCCCAAGGACAGATTGGGAAATGTGCAAGGTGGAAATGACCAAAATGCCCTTGGATATTTTGAAGAAAAGTCAAAAAGAAGAAAGAGAAGATGAGGTCATTTGCTTGGCAAGTTGGGGCAAGCATTTATGGCTTTGATAAAGCTTATCCTTCAGCCTTCACTTCACTCTCTCTCTCCTCTTCATCTTCTCCAAAAACCGCACACTTCTCTCCCATGGTTTTCCTTCCTTCCTGAAATTTCAGTTTCTGACCTTTCACCGAAATCTGAGTTGTTCATTGCCTTCCCGTTGGAATCTCGTCTCGTGCCACCCGCCATCGTGTTCAGAAGATAAATTTCGTTCAGATAGCATCGGACGATCGCCGGAAGGAGCTGCCGGTCAACCCGTATTCCGGCCGAAAGTCGGCTGTTGCCGGACCGTCACTGTTCCGCCTGTCCTTGCTTGTTCCGCCTGTTTCAGCCATTTTCCTTTGGTTTCGACCCGATCACCGCCCATACCAGCTACAAGTGGTTCCCTCTTGACCCCCAGGTGCCGCCGGTCGCTGGCCCGCCGCTCGCTGGAGTTCCGGGCAGCTCGTTTTCCTCCGCTCAGCTTCTTCCTCCTCCAGCAGTGCAGTTTTTCAGAGTTGCAGTAGGGATTCCGAGTTGTTGCTGATGTGTTGAGCCCAGGACCGCCTTGGATCGCTGTGGTAGAGGTCCCCGAGTGTCGGGTTCGTCGCCGCCGCCGCGTCCGTGTCGCCGGCCCGCTTAGCAGGTGAGTTTAGCTCCTAATCCCTATTTAGTGCCTAAACTTGCTTAGGGTTGGTTAGTTAGTGTTAATCTTGGTTTAAGGGGTTTAATTAAGTTATATTAGCCCTAAGATAGGTGGTTAGATAGATGGTTAAGATTAGATTAGCTTAATTTTGCTTAATTTGGGATTAATTGTGTTTATGTGTTTGATTAAGCATGATTTGCTTAAATTGGTTGATTAATTGTTTTAATTAATATTTTTTTTAATTTCTGGATTAAATGTTTTAATTAATTGAATTTCGGAAAAATCACTGTTCATAATCACTGTTCATAATTACTGTTCACGAGCACTGTTAACGATTACTGTTCACGGCACTGTTCATCCAGATTCTAATTTTTGTCTGAATTTGATTTGCTATTGATTGTTATGATTAATTGAAGTACCGATTGTTAATTATACTCGTGAATATTGATGAAATGCGTGATCGAGTGTTGGTTGGATTTTGGATTTTGGAATTGTCGAGTGAGACTGCATGACATATTACGTGGGTTATTTGAAATGGCATGTCGCATGAGCATGAGCGATGTTGCATTCATGACAGAGCAAAGATATAAATGGATTGTTTGATGATGTGTTGTATGATCACATTAAGAGGAGAGCCCGGCACTGCCGGTAGACCGCCAATCCTTATGGGGTTGTGCCGTGGCCTTTTGGTCATCCTGACTTCGGTCGGTTGCCTGACAGTGGTCAGTTGCGGGGCTGCGGCAGTGAGCGGGCCCCATGCTCCATAGGGAATGCCGTCGATGGGAGAGAGCCCGTGACGTCGCCGTGCCTCATGGGGGAGGACGATGCCTGGTCTTTGACTGGTAGACTACCAACCATAAGGTTGTGCCGTGGCCCTAGTGGTCGTAATAATCGGAGCATATGTGTGGTGTGAGGCATGAGAAAGTTGTGTGAGATGCGCTGATTATTCGCATGCTCTTAATGTCGTGATGATTTATGGTACGCACGCATGAGTTGACAGTCGTGCAGGGTGTGGCAATGGCCAGGTGAGATCGCTTGTGACGCGATTCGCATGTGATTGATGAACTGTTTCATCTAACGGCCATGTGCCTTGCTTGCATTGTATGAAATTTGACGTGCAGGGTATGGCAGACCGGGTAAGGTTGCATGCGAATCGAATATTGATTGTGGGTTACCCTATCTGTTGTTGGCTGTTGTTTGGTTTCGGCTGTTTGTTGTGGGTTGAGTGAGGGGTCGTTCTAGAGAGATACCCTGAGTTGAGTTGGCGTACTAACCGGGGTTTAGGGGGAAGAACTCGTTGAGATTTTATCTCAACCCGTCGTGGTTAAACATTTTCAGGTCCTTAGAATGGTGTACCTGCAGTAGAGAATCCTGCCCCCGCTTCTCCAGTGATCGACCCGACGGAGACTGAGTCCGATGGGTCCGAGTGACCGTGGTGTTGAACCCGAGGGTTCTTCTTGTTTCATTGGATTAGCCTAGTTTCTTTTTGGTTTAGCTTAGAGGATGGATCGGCCCTTTTTCTCGGGCTTGTATTTCGGAAAACAATCCTCCGTTGGTTAATCCAGTAAGATGTATAAATGAGTAGTTGCTGTTGTCATTGTTGTTCATCCCTCTATCCCTGTTTGATTGTTTGTTTGTCTAGGGATGATTTGTCTTCCGCTTGCACTTAACGAAAGATAAAATGAATGGTCGTCGATGGGTCCTGGGACGTCGCTTTCAATCGACCAAGGTAATGGGGTTACCGCGAGCTCAGAGTCGGGGTGTGACAATGGCTGGCCAGCCGGCTAGGGTGGCTTGGTCGCATGGCTAAGTTGGCCAAGAAAATTGGTCGGGTCAACCAGGTTTGACCGATGGCCAGTTGGCTATCAAATCTTCTGATGGTTCGATTTTTCTAATTTATATAAGTGGTTTGGATAAATTTTTCATGTCATTCGGAAACTTTTTAAATTAAATTCCATTGAATATGTATTTCGTGGGATATTGCACTTTTGTACACATTTTCAGAATAGTTCATATTCTATTTTTGGGGATATAGGTCTAGATTTTTTATGGACTTGCTCGTTAATCGACCAATTTCATTCTTATATTCTGATCAAAGGTCAATAATCTTCGTTTATAAGTTACTAAGGAATTTGTTGAAAACTATATTCTCATGGACTAGTCTAATAAATTTAAACCCATTGACAAAATCTGGAGAGAATAAACCGTTAATGAAAGATATAAGGAGATATTATTTGTGATGTAGGTTCCGTTTGTTTTGAAAAAATGGGACATTTTTAGAAAATATTTTCCAAGAAGTCACTTTCCAAAAGAATGGCAATATTTTTTGTTATTTGGCTGAAAATCTGAAGATAAATTGAAAAATATATTTTGTTGTTTGTTATATAAAACTTAATTTTATTTTCACAAAGAGACGTTCACTATTCAGGTGCTAGTGATTTAGGCATGGGGAGCAAAAGAACGAAGCATGAGCATCAGAGTCTTGAGCTCAGCCTTGTGGGGCTTGGTCCAGCGAGGTCGAGCCCTCACTAAAGGCCATGAGGTCATGGCACCTCATGGCGTCTAGCAAGGGCTCAAGCTCACCATGGTTGGGCAAGGCTTGACCTTGCCGAATCTAGCAAGGTTGTGCCTTGCCTAGCCATGGTGAAGTTGGCCAAAGGCTAAGGGGCCTCGCCTTTGGCTGGTCATCAAACCTCAACGGCCAATTAAAAAAAGGAAAAATAAATAAATATAAATTCAGAAAAAATAAAATATTATCAAAAGTTATTTATGTCAATTGACTGGCATTTACATTAGTAATATCCAGCCAAAATTAATTAGAAAGATTGAATTGGTACTAGCTCAAAAGGTTTAAGATTAAATTGGTATCAAATGCAATAGATTTAGAACTTTTCTGATACTTTTACCAGAATCTTAATGCATGTGCAAATTAAATTAGTATAAAAAAGTTGAAACAATTTATGCGATGGAAAATAGGTGGAAAACGAAATTATAATAACCCTATTAGGACAGAAAAAATTTAGAAATCTCTTGAATAGAAAAAAAGAATTTCAAACTTTCTATTTAAACTTAGGGAAATTAGAGTTGGAATGTAATTAATGAATTTTTATAAGAACTATGGCCTGATTTTAGAAAAAAAAAAAATTCACAATCATAGTTTAGATTGTTACTCTGAATATTTCTCTAGCTCCCATCCCTTGTTGCCATCAACTTCGAGCTTGCCGCCACATCTCTACATCCTCAGAGCTGAACTTCTTCTTTAGATCCTCCCTCTTTTGCTTCAAATTCGATATGGTGTTGCTGTACAATGTGACTTTTAGTTTCATATCACCGGGTTTCACGTCATAGAAGATGGGCAATATGACCTTCTTCTTCCCATCTTCTTTAGATTTGGAGGTGTTCTCCACCATCTTCACAAGCTCACGAAGGCATTAGTGACTTGAAGCATAATTTTTACAAAAGATGGGTATATAGAGCTTAGAGTTGTCAATCGCTCATAGAATGTTGTCACTAATTCTTTCATCTAGTCGAAGCTCTTCGTCGTCAATGAAAACGCAAATATCGACATCTACCAAGGCATGGTAGAGGTTGTTGGTGAATCCATAACGAGTATCGAGTCCTCTAAAAACAAGTAGACCTAATACTTACCTCATAATGTGTTGCTAGTGGTTGTTCCTATCTCTGAGTTCATCATAAGAGCTCACTTCACGCTTAGCAAGGTCACCCCTCTCTTTCTCTCTAACAGGCACTGTTGAAATACTTCTTCTTCTAGCACATTATAATGGGTATAGGCAATTTCGCACAAAACTGAAGATGTTTTGCGGCTCTCGGATGTGAGTGGGGGTCTTCAATGTTAAAGCCCCCATTGAGATGTTTGCCTGCCGTGGAGTCTTCAAGAAGATGGCGTCCTTCGGGAATCTATCTCCACGTACGTGTCCTCCACATCATATCATATCTTTTGAGGCCTATTGAGATTGGTGGTAGCTAATAAAACAAATCATCTCCTAGCCATAAAATCAGGAACCGCCCATTTTGGGCATGTGTATTAACCGACCAAATAGTATTTTATTCTGTTTTTTTATTCTCAAGAATAAATTTGACACAAAAATCCGTTCGGTAAAATTTTTGTTCTCAAGAATATATTTGGAACAAAAAAAAAAGAAGAAGAAGAAGTTACTTCTTGTTCCTGAGAACAATTGCAACAATTAGTTTTTTTCTCTCTCTTCTCTTTCTCTGTCTTTTTCTTCTTCTTCCTCCTAGCCTACTGCTGCCCCATCGCTGCCCGCTGGCTACCATCGTCGGCACTGGCGGTAGTTGGCAAACAGCTAGACAAGGTACAACAAGCTTGCCGGAGGCTTCCCTAGCCACCAGTGAGCTCAATAGATCTAGGCGAGGGCAAGCCTCGCCAAGCCATCGATGAGGCTCAACCTCACCCAAGCGATGCAAGGTCGGCCTTGCCCTAGCCTAGCGAGGCCCAGCCCCGCATCGGTTGGCGAGGTCAAGCCTCGCCAATGGCTGGGCAAGGCTCTCTTCGCCCAAATCTAATAAGGCAAGCCTCGCCCAGCCACCACTAAGGCTTGTTGGGCTAGGCGAGGCAAGCCTCTGACGAGGTCATTGGACCTCACCTAGCCGCTTGTCGGCTACCATCGGCAGTGGCAACTGGCCATAAAAGGAGGAGGAAGAAGATGAGAAGAAAAAAAAGAAAAAGAAAAATAATAAAAGTATTAAAAAATTAGAAGAAATAAAAAAAATTAAGAATTTTATCAAACGTATTTCTATTCCGAGAGTAAAAAATTTGGATAGTTACCAAATGCTTTCAAATACTCAAAAATTATTCTTGGGAATAGAATAAAAAGAATTATTTCTGATCGGAAATTATTTTCGGGAATAGAATTTTGCACTTTTTATTATCCAAATCAAAAGAAAGTCGATTAAAAGAAAATTATGGAGCAGCTTAATAATTGTACCAATTTAGTCTTTTTAAATTATTAAGGCATCTTTCCATAACTAAAGGTGACGATGGGGCCTAATGTGTAGCCAGCCTTAGTTGGCAAAGATTCCTTTTTTTCAGTATAAATAGGCTATTTTTCTTCATTCGGAAGCGCGGATCACCGAGAACCCTCCAAGCCCTCTCGAGCCTTGGCAGAAATTCTCACTCTCCAAATCCCTTCCTTGTAAACACCCTTTTGTACAAATTTCCAGTTTTATAATAAAAGAAGCAGAAATTTCTCAGAAGACTTTTGAGTTCTTTCAAGTTTTCTTCAGACTAAGGGGACTTCCCGAAAGGGAACACCCCGAGAGCTTCCCAGGTATTCCTAAAACTTTGCTCTATTTCTCTTTAGCCTAGTAGAGATAGTAAGAAGTTTTGTAGTTTGCAATAAACTAGTTCCAACTGACGTAAGCCGTTGAAGTAAGCCAGGAGGGCGTGTCAGGGGAATTTAGGCGAAAAGGTGAGGACTAAGTCTATTGCTCAAAACCATAGGCTTCTGAATGGATCAAAGCTAGGAACCACTAAAGTGAAGAATAAAGAAAAACTGGGAAAGCGAGTAGGTGGTAAATACTGAGTAGGATCAAGTTCATCATAGGAATCCTTGAATATTTTGAAGAAAAATATTTCTAAAGAATTTCTAGATTTTTCGCAGGAGAAAGCTGAGAAACCTGTTTTAATAAATTTATAGCCACAGACGAAGTTAAAGAGGCTCAATCAGACTTCATAAAGACAGTTATAACTCTAATTAGCCATAGTGATTCTAGTTATAAAGAAGTATTTATAATTAATTCTTGTTATAAAAAAGTATTTATAATTATCAGAGACCATTTTAAGCAGATAAATCTAGAAATAAATTGTAGCGAAGAAGGCTTTTTTAGACATATTTTCATTTTATATTTATTTAAAGGCGTAATAGACCCTTGGAACAGTTGTAGTTTAGAATACACATCAAAAATCGCAGAAAATCTATTTAGATTACATTCAGTAGACTCACCAATTTGGAAACCTGCATAATCAGTTTTATTGAATTTGCAAGCATTACTAGCCTTGGGAATTTGCCAGTCTTATTCAAAAAAATAGACTAAAGAGATTAAACTAAAATGAGTGTAACGAGAACAACCGCATTTGAAGGAGGAAGCGAAGTGTCAGGAGGCACACGCTTACCAGAAGGATCCACCTCCAGAATAGGAACAAGAATTAGACAATGCATCCCTTTCCTTAGACAACCTGAGAGACAACCCGTAGAAGAAAAATTAGAACTAGAAGAAGTACTAGACGTAAATGAAGACCTTAGAGCATTTTTCAAAAGACAGTTAAATCTATTAAGACCCAAAATGATATATCAATCTCAAGGACTATTTAGATAGAATACCGGACTTCATAGACACTATTCAAAAGAGCCAATCTCTTGCCCAAGTAATAGTGAAGTAAGAATACCATTAATTAATCATCAAGCCGCTAGACAATTATTCAGAAAAGGTGACGGATTGATACATTTAGGGTTGATAACTATATGAATAAAGAATTTGGTGAGACAAGAGCTAGGGGCAAAGGTATTACTAGTAATTTATGACAGGAGATGGGGAAAAGACATGCAGAAGGCTACTATAGGCACGATAGAAGTTGACATGAATAACAACATAGGAGTATTTTATTGCAGCCCGGAGTTTTTAATGAAGATATCAGAATTTGTAAAACATATTAGAACAGGAATTCAGACAAAAGGATATGATAATTTGGATGGAGACAACTTATTAGTTTGCTTAGAATTTTTAGGAAAATGCATGAACAACAGTAATACCAACTTTAAATTAGACCCAATTATTTCCTTAGTAGAAAGTAAAGGTATTAGATTCATAAAGTCACAAGGATTTAGTCCAGAAGAATTAGCAGGATTAGAATGGAATTTACAAAGATTTGCAGAAGAAAATAACACAGTGATTACCCCAGAGCAAGGATACACGTATACAGACCAAGAAGGTAGAACATTCGTTAGATCTTCAGACAATAGACAAACTCAACAAAGAGAGGAAGATGATGAATCTGCGTATGAGACCAGTTCTGAAATTAGGAGATAAGACTTTTTAGAAAATTACCAGGAGCATTAGGAGCAGAAATAACAGAAAGATGGAAACCTCCAGCAGAGAGCAAGTAGACAATGCCTCCTCCGCTCGCCTTACTCTGTCTCTCCGTCCCTCTTCGCGACCCTCCGTGCCTCCGATCCCGACCACGCCGCCGCCTCTGCCTTCGCCGTCGCCTCCTGGAGTCCCATTGCGGCTTCGATTTGTCGCCTGCATCCGATCAGCCCAGGTTAGGGTTTTTCCCTCTTTTGCAAAGCAAACTGCTCTGCGCTTTCTGTTCGTCTCTCTTCACTTCACGACCTTCTCCCTCCCCCTCTCCCTCTTCACCGAAAGCTCCCTCTTTTTATTTTGAATCCAGATTCTTCTCATTTTCTCAGGTTTCAAGGAACGAGAGCGTCCAGGAGCCCATCGGAAGCTCCGGCTTTGCGCCTCCCATCCGTGGTCTGGGTCCAGCGTGCTCGTCGACCCCTTTGCTCCCATTATGTCTTTCTCCTCAGTCCCAACCGCTTCCACCTCCGCCCTTGCCTCCAGGAGCCCCCTTAGCGGCTCCAATTTGTCATCTGCGCACGAGGAGCTCAGGTCAGCGTTTTTCCCCTCTTTCACGATCATATTCCAACGAGCTCGAAAATTAACAGAGGAGGACACCGTCTCAAATTCAGAGTCTGTACGTGCTGAGCAATGCTTTATAGAAATTTTGTGTGGGTTTGCAGGGACTGACTTATATTCGTTGGATAATGTTCAGCTTATGCATTTGTGTTTGTTTAATGGGCATCTGACTAGTTATTTTTACTGGATTGAGATTTTTGTTTGCTGGTGGTGTATTCCCTTAGCCAACTAATTGGCATTGTAGTTTCAATTTGGCTTTGCTTCAAGACCCTTTATACAGGGTCATCAAACTCTTTACAGCATCCTGGGATGCATGAATTGAACGAGGGTGATTCCGGCTCAGTGCATTCAGCACTGCAGCTTAGTTAAATCTTATTTACAGATAATATGCTCAGCACTATTGCACAGTCCATTTATTTGGATTTGCACAGTGTTGAAGAATGGGTAATTGATAAGAACTTCCATGCTACTCTTTGTGGCTACTTGGTTGACCGTGAATGCTTTAGTATTGAGTATGCTAAAAAGATATTGGCTGGGAAGGAGTACTGGCCTGTTTATAATGCTGGCGTTGTTGGAAGTAACTGTTTTCTTTTCCTTGGCTGTGGAGGTTGAAATCAAGTTTTGATTGTTATCTGATTGTACTACTAACTTGTCAGAATTGTTGGCAATTTAGCATATTTGTTGTCTAGTGTGCAGTGGGAGTGTGAAGGTTTGAGAATGTCAATGCCCGGAATGGGGATTTTGAATTCTTGTTCAGGCATGATTTTTGTATTATAGATGGGATTTACTTGGATTTCGGCAGTCTAGGAATATATTCTGATTTGAGCTCAACTTGTTTCAGCCTATTTAAGCTGTGGGTTGGCAAATTTTAAAAGCAATGCCATCCAACACGCTTATGCTTGGTTTACTCCTTCATTATGTCATTATTTTTCTCTCTTCCAAACGGTAATTCTGGATTTAATCTGTGCCTCAGCAATGATGAAACTTTAATTGATCGGACTGTTTTCTGAATTCTATGCAGGCACTGAAAAACCAGTTTTAACGTTGTAAAGAAGAATGGGTAATTGATAAGGACTTCCATGCTACGCTTTTATGCAGCATGTTAGGGATCGTGGTTTATAGCAAATTCTGTAAGACAAGAGAAGGTGCCATCGAGGCTATGAATTCATCTGAATTTGAAGAGAAGGTTTCTGAAGCTGATTTTTATCTGCAATATTCATGGAAACGTTGCAATCTAGTACTGTTGAGTTGAATTAATTTGGAAGTGCAGTTGTGAAATGTGGGGTTCAAGTTAGCTGTAAGTGATAAGTGAATGATGGGGAAAAGGTTGCTGCCATAGTTTTGCATCACCTTAGGTAGAAAGTGATTTAAGTTGATTTAATATGGAATTGTCTTTTGTTGTTGAGGCCTAGAGAAAAGCTTACTTATATGTTTGATTTGAAATGCAGAAGTGGAAATTTCGGTGGAATTTATGGACAAGCCAACAAATTCCTTGACCAAAGCTACTCCCTTCAAATAGGTTCATTGCTCTGGCCCAAATTACGATTAATCCGGCATGGGCTACATGAGCCCCCAATAGTTTACCGGATAAATTGATAAGTCATGCATTCCCGGCCCACCAAGCGAAACTCCTGATGGATGCATTAGAGGTATGTCATGTTTTTCTAACATGTTTTCTTAATTACTTTAGTTCTTCTGAATGATGGATGTGATGAGATATATAGGCCGGGGACTTCCCTTTTCCCGCAAGCACTTTGGATTGTATGAAAATGCAGACTCCCTCCGTGGAAGTAGACTTGACTTTTATTAAGTAACTTTTTCCATGTGATGGTGGTTGTTTCTGCAAGTTTTCTGGTTACATCTTCATGTCTTTCCATCATTTTTTGTGGTCTTTCTAATTTTCATTAGAAATAAGTATTGCTTGGTTATTACATGAGGATCTATAGAAATATATTGCTGGGTCATGACAAACTCATGTCTTTGTTCCTTGTTCATTGACCATATATTTTTGTTATGTTTAGCAGGAAATTATATGGGTTTGGGGGATCGGAGCAAGAGTAAATTATTGTCCAATTCTTCCTATGTGCGAGTTGCTGTGGTAAACAAAGCTGGTCCAATCTCCAGTCCAAGTATTGCACTCTAGTCTTTACGTCAAAACTATGAAAGTAGTGATTACAAGGATTGAACCATTGGATACCATTTGTCTCGTAACTGAATTAGCTGTTTTTTGCAGTTTCTTAGAACAAACTTGTAGAATGCTGTAACAATATTATATTATAAGCATGTTTAGACCGCGTTGCTCACGAAAATGGAAGATGGGCTAATGTGTTTCAATGGGTCTATTTAGCTTTCCTGCTTGCATTTTGATTTCTTGCATTCTACACATCAACTTTATAGTGGATCAAATAGATAGGGTGAGAAACATGAATATACCATTCTAAGAGTAAGAATGTTCTTACAATAGTCAAAACAGATTTCCCAATGTCCTCGTCTCACTCTTTTGGATTAGGTCTTTTATAATTTTTAAGGAGAGTTTCTCGCCCACAAGTACCCTCACCCCCACCTTGCGATGAGACAACAAGCCCTTCCATTTTATCATAAAGCGAAAAAAAGAAAGAAAGGCGATTCTCCCATTTCTTTTTCGCGAATTCGATTTTTTGCCACTTTCTTACATATCGCATTGTACCCAATCAAAACTAATGATTATAATAATAAACCGGTATCCATAAATAAGGGGGAACATATGATGATATTTAGATACACTCAAGTTTTTCTGAGAGTAACTAAACATCCTATTCCTTTGTGACAAAATCATCTGAAGGTAATTAAACAGAGAGTACCGTATATTTTTTAAGAGCAAAGGCAAAGAAGCACAACAAGAGAAGAGTCGGGACATCTTTGTTAAAATAATCCATCATTCCATACAATTTGCTCTTTCAAAAGTGGTTCTGTGATCTACTTCCATCTTTCATCACCATGAAAGCGTACTTAAGAGCCAGATGGTATGGCACGTCCGACAGGCTCCACAGGTTCTGGCAATAGTGAGGGATGAGAAGTCCATGTCGCTTCCTGGCTCGTGCTATGAGCACCCTTAGGAGAGGCCGAAGACAATGAGTTAAGAGGCACAGAAGCAGCACCGGAAGGTGAATTAGAGACAAACAGCTCACGGCCAAACACCAACAATTCAATGCCAACAGCCAACGATTCCTTATCTGCATGGTTGAAGCATTCATCACAAGATATCTTAGGCAAAGGTCATCCGCTTCTTTCTAATAGGGTCAAATGCCTCCCACCCCCTTGATCACAAACAAAATACAGCAATGTTCAATGATACTCATCCGTCTCAGCTCATTCCAAACATTCTTTCACTGTATTTGTCTATAGTATACCAACCCCTCCACACAAATTGGGAAGATTTCCGGACTACATTTTAACTTGGTGTACATAATGATACTACAATAGACGAAGTAGAGAGCCAAAATAGAATTGTGAGAAGCATGAATAATCAATGGGCCATTCTGAAACAGCTCGTGGAGTGGAATTTCAGCCTTTTGGTAGCTTACACTAGCAGCTTCTATAATGAAATCCGCTCTTCTTCCATTTTCAAGGTGACGCCAAATGATTAACTACTCCATTAGCAACAACCTTTCAAATAATCCAGTCAATAAAATGTAAAATGGTCGTCTACTATAAGTTCACTATCTCTAAGGGGAAAAGTCAACCTCCTATTTTAGGGAAGGAAGAGACAATTGGCAGATATGACCCATTCGAACTTTCTGGACAGAAACTGGAGGTGAAATCTAAGTGAAGCACCATAAGTTCCGTGTGCACATCCAGAAACCAATCAGATTCACCAACATGATTGACTCAAAATGATGAGAATTCCTCCCATCCAAAAATTTTGTGTTACTTTGGCCAATTGGTATGTGTTCCTCCAATCTAAAAATTATGAGGGTTCCTTTTGACTATTTATGTTGTGACCATGCATTGTCTCTAACTTCTGAATCGCTCAATTCATTCATCCCGGATTGCTAAAAAGAGTTTGACGATCCCATACAAAAGAATAAAAATAATATTTACATTTTACTGAAAAATATACCTACATAAATATTGTCTCAAATAATCCCACATCCATAAAAGGCAAATTATACCTGACTTAAAATGATTTCCTAAGATCTATTATAGTAATCCAACATCTATCCACAATAAACCTTTAACAATAAATAATATAATAGCACCAAAAAGATGAAAAATATTGGGATTTAAATTGATTTCATGATAGGCACCTGACTGGTGGATGTGGAAAATCCATCCATAATTCCTAGCAACATAATATATGATGATTGTATCTACATAAAATAAAGGGAAAATTTCAAAAAAAGACCCATAGTGAGCCTATTTTCTCAAATAAGGACTCTAAGTGGCTGTTGTCTTAAATTAGGACTTGAAATGACTAAACCAGTCTCAAATAAAGACCTTAAATCGCCGGCCAGCCAAATGTTCTGTAACATCCCGAAATTTCTACCCATTTTGGAATTAATAAAAAGAGTTAATTCGTGATGCACTGTTAGCTGCGACTGCCTTGAATTGATCACTCATTGGCAACTAACCTATTTGGAAGGGTAATTAGGGATTGATATGCGTAAGACTAGGGAAATTGAACTGGGATTTACGTCTCGACCATAAGGATCGAAGAGGGACAATACCATACCCTTACAAAGCAATTAGCGAACGGAAATAAATCGATTATAGAGGAGTACGAGGCCGGATTGAGGGTGATTCCACACGACCTCGATACTCACGATAACCGACGATAAACCGATTTCCTTCTTGACTTTGTACGTGGGATGAGAAATTTATTCCTCGAGATTACATGACAACCGAGGGTGGCTCGGGGATTTAAGGAACCGAACGTGGATTGAATTTATTCGACCACGAGTCAATTTCGCGTGAAAATCCTAAAAGCCATTCGGTAGTTTAGGTCGTGCTAGAGTCGTAATCGACGGATTTTAATCTCGATTTTCAATCCGGTATCGGGTATCGAATTTTTAAGGGTGTCGAGACTAAACATTGGACATTGTCTCATTGATTCTCGGATTTATTGGTGAGCCCGAATTATTGGAAAAGGATTCAACGGGTCGAGTTTTGGAGCCAAATATTTGGGAATTTATGCTTCAGGGGTAAAAAGACCAAAATACCCCTCTCTAAGTGCTTGTTTAGATTTTTGTGTTGTTTTCTTTCTTTTGTCTTTTTCTTCTTTTTCCTCCCCCATCTTCCTCCGCACATTTCCCTTTCTCTCTCCCCCTTTTCTTTCTCTTCCCCCTCACGTTTCCTTCCCCCGTCGACACCCACTTGCCTCTATCTTTTATCTCTTTCCCTTACTTTTTGACTAGTCTACTCTTCTATTTCTTTCTCCCC